>CAUYQV010122136.1:0-12931 GCA_963574575.1 Galagoides demidoff
ACAATGACTAAGCAAATGACATGAAATTTATGTTAACCAGCTTGATGAAAGTATTTCAAATTGTATATGAAAACAGTACAATGTACCCCATGTTTGCATTAATGTATACAGCTATCAATTAATAAAAATAAATAAATAAAATAAAAATAAAAAAAAGAAAAGAAAAAAAAAAATAAATTGCATTTATATAACCTAAGGAAATCATTTTAAGTTTAAAACCATAAATTTTATATGTCTCTATCTGTATATTTGTGCATGCACATGTGTGTGTCATGATCACCAATCAGAGAGAATATATGCATTAAAAAATGCACTGTTAAGACACCAAAATGTTATTGTCTCTGGGAACCTAGGTTTGATATTTTCTAGTGTAAACATTTATACTTTTGTAACTGGGAGAAATTTAACAGTAGCAGAAAATGCCTGTATGTTTATCAAGCCTATTTATCTTACTTAACTCCCCCAAATCCGGTGTGACCACATGCCTGAGCTCTGCTGCTGACGTGGGAGTACAAGCCAGTTATACCATTTCCAGGCCTGAAATTACATCATTCCCTCATCTCCTAGTTGGGCAATATTGCACTGAGCCCCTGTCAGCTCAGGACTCTGACTGACCACATGAGCACAAGCCCCTTCCCCACTCATGACTGGACTCCAAGTGACCAAGAAGTCAACTTCTATCCTGTCCAACTCTGCATCTGATGAACATTACAAAAGTGGCTAACTGTCTAATCTAGACGAAATGCTAAAATAATTTCAAACACATTTAAAAAAGCTAAATTTTCATAAAAGGTAAATTGTTCACTTTGCTAAGATGCTAGAAAATTTTTTTCTTAACAAATTCGCTATGATCCTAGCAAATAAAAATTCCACACTCATCTTGCTAAAAACGGCCAATGCTATACATTATAGCAGCCACTTTCTTTAATGAGCTCACTACGATCAATGTTTAAACTATCCCTTTGATCTATGTGTTTATCTTCTTCTGACACTGATGAGTGAGACTATGAGGACTGATGTGCAGACACTCCAGGATGCTGACAGGTCAGGTAGGATGGTTGACAGCAAGTGAGCAGATACAGAAACAAGAACAGCAACATAACCAGGTGGGAAAGGCCTCATGAGAACCAGGGCCGCAAAGCTTAAAGCTTTGAAAGACAAGTTACTCACATTCCTGGCTTTCTCCAAGTACATTTTGTATCTTTCTTCCATTGCTTTCATATCTTCATCTTTCTTCTGAAGAGCAGCTTCAAGTTCATTGATCTTTTGCACTATTAATAAAAATAAAATGAAACATGACCAGTTACAATGTATTTCAAATATGCCATCCTCAAACAAAAAATTATATCACATCTATTTTCTAAAGACTAATAAGAGAACTTAAAAGAAAGGCCCTTTATTTCTTCTTTGTAGTTAATTCTTATCTAAGACATTTGAACTATGACCAATACATCCTTAATTATAATTTATCCTTTAAAAAATCTACAGTCTGCTTTAACTAGTTGTTTTTCTCCTTTCTAGTAAGTATTTTAACAAGAAAATATACCTTATGATACAAGCACAACTATAACAAGACAAGATAAAGCCTTTCCACATGATGTGTTAAAGTTCATTTTAATCTGATCTGAAATTTTTATTCACATTTCAACAGTGTAAATTTTATTGTATTTTACAATGTTTGATACTCCTATATATAACAGATTTGTCTTTGCGTTAAGATTGTATCTTTTATTAATGACTTCAGCACTAAAAAATTACCATAGTTCTTATTTACACCATATGCATCCACACATTCTGCAAACACACAGAGCTCTTATGTCCTTCAACTAATCCTTAGATAAACTGACCCACGTTTTTATAAATACCTACCATTTTGATTTACATCTGGCTGAAGATCTTCAATGAGCTCTTGTTTCTTCTGTAATTCTTCATGGACCTCTGTTAGTTTTTCCCTAAGTATTGGAAAGAGCATTGAGCTTGGAGTCAGACCAATCTAAGAGTGAGATGTGGTCTCAGCCACACAACACTTATAGACACCAGGCAAGTTGCCTTCTGACCCTGAAGCCGCTCTCTGTGAAACAGGGGTGCTATCTGCCTGACCTGGGGGTTGTTGTGAGGACAGAAACTGCCTAGAACAAGGTGGATGCCAGAAATGACACATTTCCTCCCTTACCACCCTTGCTTCCTGTGAAAGTAAGAAAAAATATTCTATAGGTTTATCATTCCACATAATCTAGTTGTGAGAGTAGCTGTCTGCTTTGACAAACTCTTTAAATATGGGCAACTAATTAAATGTATGCATTTGGTTTGCTTAGTAGGCAGTCTGAATCTTTAAGCATGCTTTTCTATTTGCTTTTGGTAAGTTGTGGTGAACATTCAATTAGCATCCGAGCATTTGCTTTTATTAAAAATATAAGAAAAGGATATTAATGTAAGAAACTTTACAACCCTTCCCCTCTCACATTTAAAATGAAATATCAGTTTTACTTACAAATGAGCTTCCAACTTCTGCTTTAATTTGCTGGACTATAAAATTAAAAAACATTGCTGTAAGATGACTATGTCAATAAAGGTAAGTTTTCCATACATCTAAATCTCTTTACCTCCTTTTGAAGGCGTACTACATAAAATTATAAATCCTTTACTGTATTTCTAATGATTTTAAAAGCATAAAATTTTAGATTTTTTCTTCAAAAGGAAAGGAGACTAAGAAATACAAAAGACTACAATAACAAAAAGGAAAAATGTTTCGTATTTCTGAATATAATCAAAATTAAGTTTAAACTTGAAAAATAGCAAGTGCCAGCTGAGTAATATATGAAGGAGTATCAAACACTTAGACAGCTAAGTAATCGTTTATTCAAAATGCAAATTTTAAGATTTTGAACTTTGAGGAAGAATAGACTTAAAGAACTAATTTTTTTTATTGTAAAAATTTCTCTCTATAAATGAAAACACTTCAATAATGACACCAAAATGAAGCAACTGGATTTTGGTAGAAAGCAAAATTTTTAAGATAAAATTTCCTCTCTTAAAAAACAGTATTTTAAATCACAATAGCCGTTCTGCATCTGCTGATTAGTTGAAGAATTTAAAATATATAATTTGAAATCTAATTTGAGCACCAATAGATTAAAAGATAAAGAAATGTAAAATCATTAAAATACTGCAATGCAAAATGTACTCCCCCCAACAGATCCCAAGTAAAAAGTATTCCCTAACATGGCTTAAAATAGTATTTGTATTAGAGAGGTTACAATACCGTATATATGCACATATGAGATGCCGCCATGCATGAGACGAGTTCTATTTTCCAAGCCCCCAGGGGAAAAAAAAGAAAATCACATAAAGCACAGAAAAGACAAAAAGGAAATGCAACTCTTCCAATCTTCCTTTTCATCTCCTTACTTACTCTGTAGAGCAGGGGTCCTCAAACTTTTTAAACAGGAGGCCAGTTCACTGTCCCTCAGACCACTGGAGGGCCGGACCGCAGGCCCCGGGACAAGTCAGCTGCTAAGCAGGACAGGCAGCGGCAGCAAAAACACCCAGTGGGCCGGATAAATGTCCTCGGCGAGCCGCATGTGGCCCGCGGGCCATAGTTTGAGGACACCTGCTGTAGAGTTTTCTCCCCCATCAACAGGTAAAATCATCTAACATTCAACCAATGTATCTCTCACACACATCTGGCCCTTTTTCTTGTTACATTTTAATTAAATACACCTCTCTCTCAATCATTACTTCTTCTGTTCATATAGAGAGATCCAACTACAGAACAGTGGCTCGGTGTATACACATTTAGGCTAAATTTGATGTCTTTTAAATAATCTCTGTCCTCACAGTATCTGCCACACCCATTAGAAAATGGTGAGGTCATGAATCAATATGGAAGGAGGAAGAAATAAAAAGCAAAGCCTCCAAGACTGCATTAAAGTTTCTGCCCTTCAGAGTCTGGTGAGTCACTGGTTGAATGCTCTCATGGTAGAAATCAGTTTCTCATTCTCCATTTTCCTATGAGAAGGCTTCCTCAACTCTGCTCCGTTTGGACCTTTCTCACGTCGGCCTTATTGAAATTCTAGCAGAGTTGTGCAGGCCTCAATTGGAGCATGCTTGCAATCAAGAATATTGCAAGTACAAGTTGGATCTATCAGGTGTAGAGCATAAATCTCTTAATCTTATAATTGGGTAAAAGTGGTGAAGGCTATGTTGCTTAGTAGGATGTAAGCATTCCAACTTATATAAATAATCAACACATTGAATCCTATAATGGCATAAATGTATTTATCATCTATGTATGAAGGACTTAATTAAAAAAAAGAATTATCATGAACCGAGGTGTAATTATTGAAGTAGGACAGACAGAAATCACCTTACAATATATAAGATCAATTTACAGGCTCCAAGTTGGCAAAATCACTGCATCTATTATGCAGATATATACGGTATTTAAGGGTATCCTCAATGATAAGGGTAACATTTTCAAATACAAGATCAATTTGGGCGTCAGGATCTATTTAAAAACTTCATATAAAGCAGAATTTCATAATTTCTAAGTTACTTACACTTTCGCCTTCAGACTTGGAGCCTTGTTCCTGTAAAGACTTCTGAAGATCTTCAACCTGCTGCTGCAATTCTCGGATACGCTCTTTGCTCAACCTGTGGAGGGATAGTCATATGTATATTTGTACTGAACGTCAAAGTAGTTAAGTATCAGGGAAGTGGCATCCATGTCATTTAACGGAAAAAAAATACACATTTGGTAGCAGTGTCAAATGTGGAACGATGATCTGTTACTGGGTAGTATCGTAAGCTACTTCTAAGGAAATACTTTAAAAAATAAGACTTTCTTCCTGAAAATGTGCTGTCTACCTGTCAAAATATAAGGCATTTCTTTGTCAATGGCAAAATCATAACATTTCTACAATGTATTCACTGACAAAGAAAGGAGAAAACCAGCTCAGTTTTCTTACAGTTGTATTGTTAATGAATGGAAACCAAGTTTCCACTTTCTGTTTCAGATTTCACACTGTACTAGAAGAAGAGGAAGCCCACCGTTTTCCAATCATTTCTTCATGGCTTTTTATTGAAATTAAAGGGATTGGCACTAGCAACTAGTTCAGAATTTAATTTGGCAAAATCCCATTCTTTAAAGCTGTGCTTGAAAGTTATTTGCACTGGAAGTTACCAGTTAGTGTCTCTCCCGGTCTCTCCCCATTTCTTTTTCTCTCTATCTCTCTCTCTCCCCTCCACTCAACGCTCTCTCTCTCTCTCACTGGTATATGCACTCATATATATGACACACACCCACCAACAATAGTCCATTGTTACAGTTATCATATAATACAGTAATAATCTATTCACATGCCTTTTGTCCTATATTAATTCCCTAAAAGCTGAAATTTAGTATTTCCAGGCCCAACAACTAGCATTGAACTGTATAGTACAGTAATAGTTAATGGTCTCTTCAGAAAGCTAAAATGCTATTCTTTTTAAATAGAATAGCAGGTAACATAACAATATACTGACAAATTTGAGACAGACAAGGTCAAGTAACTCTCTAATATTCAGTAAAGGTTGGATAAATAACTCTAAATACCTTTATCAAGTGTGCTACTTATGAGCACAGGTTAGCACGGCAGCTAAGAGGAGATACTCAGCCACCAACTGACAGAGTTCCAGTAGAGGATCCAGAACATACTAGCTGTGTAACGCTGGGTGACCCAGTTAAACTCCCTGGATCTCCTCTTCCTTATCCATACTTACTACTTCATACGGTTATAAGGAGAATTTATTGAGTTAACACCAGTAAAGTATTAGGAAAGGACCTGGCACATAACAAGCACTGCCTGCACAACGTTACATATTCTTCTTCTTGTTAAGCACATCATCAATACCACACAAGCACCCCATTGCTTTAAACAGATTATCTGTAGTCTTCTGATCTAGAATTTATAGCTGAAAACACTGAGTATGAGATTAAGTAACCTGCCTCGAAATGGTTTATGGGTGATTTTGTGGGAAATCACAGTTAAGTGGATTAAAGGTGGGACCCCACTTGACTCCACTGTCTGTGTCCCACCTAGGCACCAGACTTCAGGAGGAAGTAGTCATTTTTTAAACTTTCTCAGTTGTGAAGATACTTAAATGCAGGTCAAGAATAAGCAAGCTGGGTAACCACATCTGCTAAAACTGATGCCTCACCCATGAATTTTATAATAATGTGACTGAAATGAATCACTTGACTTCTTTCTTTCATGCAGTGAAGCCTGCAGTGGTGAGAGACTAGGAACAAAAACCTTCAACCTGCTTCCAAGCAGTTCTAATTATAAGACTTCAGCTACCAGGAGATTTTCCACTTGGCTGAGTCAAGATTTGGAGTCTAGGTCACTAAATCACCAAGACTTTCAATTATGGACGAGCAGGTCACCTTTGCTCGGTCTCCAGTTCGTTCATCCTGCGGTGTTTCTGTTCCAGCTGGTCTTGAAGTTCTTCAATACGCTCATTCTCGGTACCTTCCTGCTGTAAGCGAAGCATCTTATTTTCATGTTGCAGTCGAATAAACACCTCCCTGAGGTTAAAAAGGAAAATTTGTTTTCAATTTTTAAAAATATGAGTCATCATATACTTCACACACACACACACACAAGGAATCTTCTGTCCGCTCCATCACTATCATTTTAAAATTGAACTAAGCCTGACTATCTTTATCAGTAAGAGCATAAGACCCTCAAAATGTAACCAAAACTTCTGAAAGTTTTTATAAAAAATTATATACACTACAAGACTGAACCTCAAAAATAAATAGTAAAGTTTTAATGGTTCTGGTATAGGATTATGCTAAAGTTAATAAATGATTACTATGCAAATCTCTAAGAGACAAAATGAATTAATTTACTTGGTAATTTACTAACTAAAGGAAATAGTATATTCTTAGAAAATACATAAATAAAAAGCAAAAGATTGAAGAAACTATAGTTTGTCTAACATTTTAAAATAAGTTTTATGATGGCAATCACTTTCTAGATCTTTTTGTTTTTGGAAAAAAATTTATTAAAGATTTATATCCATTTGTTTTCTAAAATGCAAAAATTATTAAATAGAAAGTAATACTCTCCTACTGCCCCCCTACAAAATCCCAGTACTCAGAGCCGCTCATTTCAATTTATCCTGAGTCTTCCAAATGCCAACACAATAACCCTATAAAATAAGCTTATATGGCTATTTTTTAAAATCATTAACTTTAGCAGCATGATTAGCGTCCCACTAAGAAAGATAAGCAAATTCTCATTTTACACATTTGCCACTTCCACCTTCAGATGTTCATTATACTGAGTTTTGTCCACTAATAGTTTTACAATTTTCAATGATAAACTTAACCCACCAGTGACTTTCTGACCAAAGTGACTTTGTGTTGCATAAACTTCAGACACTAACTTTTTCTCACACCACAGATGCATGACCTCACTATCTAGCAAGAAAGGACATGGCGTCAAAAATTAAATATGTTTGTAAACAAGGCTGTGAAACTTAACTTCTGATAAATGTTAAATTGTTGCAGTAGCAATAATAATTTGATTTAGAAAGTTTAAACAAATGAGACAAAGTAATTTTTCAGTTTGATGACACATAAAATGAAAAGTCTTTAAAGGATAAGAAATTTACCAAAACATCATTTATAATATTAAGTGTGGAAACAAATTGACAGGAACAAATTTACCTATACTCCACCGGCATAATCTCAGCAGCCAGATTCTCGTGACTCTTTGTAGCAGATGCATCTAAACAACAAAAAAACACACAAGCCATAAGCATTCCTGTATTGTGACTACTGAGGGTTTCTAAGTCTGTCCAGTTCACCTGTTTGGTTTAGGTGATCCTGTTGTACTTGTGAACATCGAAGCTCTTCATTCGTTTCTTTCAGAGTATCTCGCTGCTCTATTAGTCTCTACAAAAGAATTGTTGATGTCAGGAAAGTATTTGATTCTGCCCATAAACAGTATACTTATGCTTACAGTAATTTACCGTAACAAGTTCGTTAGCTTGATAATTAATTGTTGCCTGGTTAATTAAAAATCACAATGTTTTAGTTGTAAAAGGCTCATTCTCTCTTGCATAAGTTACATAAACAATAGTCTTTTCAACACATGGCTTGTGATTTCCCTATCAGATAGTTTATCTTTGAACAAAATGAATGCAATTATGCAACAGAGTACAAAAATACAATTTAAGGTGGTAACAGACACGGACTTTGCAGGCATAAAGACCATGGTTTCACTTCCTGTTTCCCTACTTCCCAGCTAGAGTATCCCGGCAAGTCATTTACCATTTGGAATTTAGTTTCCATATACTCAAAAGGGAATGCTAATACGTGCATCTGGGGAGACTAGTTACTTTTTTAGACACCTGTGAAACTCAACCGAAAGAGTGGTAAGTAGCTCGCCTGCAGTATGAACTCATGAAAATGCATCATTTCCTGAGGACAGCTTACTAGTGAAAGGAGTGAGAAGGCTTTAAGCAGAGACTGGGACATGGGCACGGAGAAAAAATGAGAAGGACTCCTTCCCAGTGACCCGTACAGCCATCAGTCACTGGATGTTGCTAGGCAGAGCAAGTCCAGAGGAGGGAATTCTCCCTGGTGATTGGGTAAAAAAAGCGCCCAGTGCAAATTACAGGGCCAGTCAATTACAGTTTAAAGAAACCAATCAATTAAACCAGCGAGGTTTGAAGGACCCAATCAACACTTGCCGACAGGTTTCGGAGGCAGACAAGGCACAAATGCCCACACCCAGCTGAGCTGCAGCAACAGCCGCTTCAGAACCCCTTCCATTTTGTTGGGAACTCTCCTATCTTCTAATAAACTGTTGCCCTATTGCTTCTGCTGACTTGTGGTTCATGAATTTATCCCTGCATTCCTGAGACCAAGAACTCAACCAGGAAGAGAAAAATGTGATCTCACCAGCACTTTACAACACTAATTCAGAACCTATACCAATGACAAACTTCTATATCTAGACAAAAGACTTATGCTTAACTCATTTTCCCAGAAGTTAAAAAGTAGTGCTGATATAAAATTGTATTATAAATGTTACGTTCCAAATCAATGAATAAAACCTTACCTAGTTGATTATGTGGCTCAAATCAATCTAACAGTAAAATGGTAACTAAGTCAAGGGGTCCTCAGGTTGGAGTTCACAGATGTCCTAGGGATCCTGGCACCCTTAAGTTATAACTAAGGGCAAGCACAAAGACTTGTGTAAATCTGGTCCTCCATAAATAGAATGCAGACACTGGCAAATATATCAACATCAACTCTTCAGAACTCTGGAGATAAACCAAAGGCCTACAACAATCTCAGGAGCATTTATTGATGTAAACCTGCTAAACCTTGGCTAGAATCTCTTTGTTCTTTTAACTTGCCTTTTTACCATTCTCCTCTCTGTTACCATAACATGGGAGCCCAGAAAACTGGCAGCCTCTCAATCTGTAGCTGTGAAAACTGACAACCTAAACACCAACCACAAGGAAGGCTGAATGTGGAGCTCCCCTTACAGAGCCCCTTCTTCAGAGAATTGTCGCTATTTAACCTGCCTTGCAATTCCCTTTCAATGCTGGCATATAGATTTTTCATGATTTGACCTGACTTAGCCCTTACTCTGCAGGAAAAGCCCTACAGTATTCTCACGACATTTGTCAAAAATAATCAGCAGCAATTGCTTACTAACACAGCTACTGAAGCCTGTGATACCACCAGCTGGAGCAAAAAAATTGCCCAGCTAAAAGTTTGTAAGAAAGATCCGAAGAATAGGATACCCATGGGAGGCTTTGAAAAGCCCTGACATGTTCCTGGAAATCTAAGAGGCTGGCTATGTGCAGGGCCATGCACATGCCCTGAAAAAACCTGAGAGGAGCCTAGTGTCTTGGCTCCAGATAAATGTGATGCCCTGTGCAAACAGCAAATAAAAGCAAAAGCAGAGTTTTAAACTGTCCAAACACTAAAGATGTTTTTCTAACACCCACACGGAGTCCTCTGTCAAAGGCTGTGAGAGCTATTGGTTCAAAGCATCTCTGATAATCTCTGAGTAATCAAGAACTAACGACAGCAGTAACTGAGTAGAGACTTCAGTGGCTACATGATACGAAGAACACAGGCTCTACAGTTCAAAAAGTCACTTTAAAAAATAAAAACAGCAATAACAAACACTGAGCTTGGGAGAAATCTGATTTCCAGATTTGAAATACTACGTTAAATGTCAGATTTTCAATAAAAATACACAACATGAAAATAGGAAAGCCCATAAACAGGGGAAAAAATGCAGTGCACAGAAATAGCCAATGAGGTGACCTAGTGTAGGTACTCTACACAATGTGTTGTAAGTATGATAATTCAGGTTCAAAAACCTAGAGCAAACCATGTGTGAAGAATTAAGAGAAATTATAAAGATGTCTGAACAAATACAGTTTAAGAGAATTTATTAAAAAAAACCAATTAGAAATTCCAAATTGAAAAGTAAAATAAATAAAATGAAAAATTTACCAGATGGATTCAGCAGTAGATTTGAGCAGCAGAAATTAAAAAATCAAGAAACTTGAAAATAAGGTGACTAAAAAAAAAAATGAAATAAATAAAAATGAAGTCAGACTCAGAGATCTGAGAGACACCATTAAGTGTACCAACATGCACTTAATAAGAAACCCAGACCGAGAGAAGAGAAAAAGGAAAAAACAACATTTGAAGAAAGATGGCTAAATCCCAAATTTTATGAAAAATAATCTTTAGGCCCAAGAAACTCAATGAACTATAAATATAATAAACACAAAAGGACCTACTCTCAGATACATCAAAACTACTGAAAAACAAGGACAAAGAGACACCTAAAAACAGCAAGAGAATAACAAATGATACATAAAAGCACCCTGAGTAAGTTTAACAGCTGACTTCTCATCAAGCAACAGAGCCCACGACACAGTGGGATGACACAGAGGGCTAAAAGATAAAGACTGTCCAACGAGAATTGTGTATCTAGCAAAATGTCCTTTGATGTGAAGAATAGAGATCTTTGCAGAATAAACAAACACAAAATAAAACAGAGAATTTGTCATTAGCAGAAACACTCTACAAAAACAACAGACAAAATACAAAAAGGTGTCCTTCAGGTTGAAATAAAAGGATATTAGAGTGTAATTTAAATATGGAAAAACAAATAGCACCAGTAGAGGTCATTATATACATATATATGTAAGACATGTAAGTGTATTTTATTCTCAAATCTGATATAAAAGCAATAAAGTATTAAATATAAAACTGTGTTAATAAGCATATAATTTATAAAGACATGATTAGTATGACCTAAAATGAGGGGGATAAGATTTTATTTTGTAGTCATTTTCAGCATACTATAGGAACTGAGTTAGTAGTAATCCCAAATAGGTTGTTTCAAGTTGTTGATTGTAATCCACGTAACAACCATTAGGAAGTTACTTTTAAAAACATGGCGAAAGAAACAAGGGATTTAAAGTGGCATATCAGAAGATATCTAATACAAACTAAGTCAGTAGCAAAGAAATAAAGGAAGAAAAAAGACATAACATAAAAAATTGTAAATTAACAGATCTAAGTAATTACATGTACATGGATTAAAGACTCCAATTAAAAGGCAAATACTTTATAGTTTCATGTCTTAAGTTTAAATCTTTTATCCAGTGAGAGTCAATTTTTGTTAATGGTGAAAGGTGTAGGTCCAGTTTCACTCTTCTACAAGTTGCCAGCCAGTTCTCCCAGCACCATTTGTTAAATAGGGAATCTTTCCCCCAGTTTATATTTTTGATAGACTTATCAAAGATCAAATGATGTTAAGTGTCTAGGTTCAATTCTGTTCCATACATCTACTTCTCTATTTTTGTGTCAATACCATGCTGTCTTGATCTCTATAGATTTACAATATACATTAAAGTCTAGGGGCATGATTCTTCCTGATTTTGGAGAGAGTGCAGGGGAAACACTTGAAGAAATTGGCCTGGGAGAATACTTTATGAGGAGGACCCCCCAGGGCAATTAAAGCAACACCAAAAATACATTACTGGGATCTGATCAAACTAAAAACCTTCTGCACAGCCAAGAACACAGTAAGTAAAGCAAGCAGACAGCCCTCAGAATGGGAGAGGACATTTGCAGGGTATGTTTCCGACAAAGACAAAGGTTTGATAACCAGAATCCACAGAAAACTCTAAACTTATTAATAAGAAAAGAATAAGTAATCCCATTTCATTGTGGGCAAGGGACTTGAACAGAAGCTTCTCTGAAGGGCAGCACCTGTGGCTCAGTGAGTAGGGCGCCAGCCCCATGGAAGTTGCTGTGAGCTGTGATGCCACCACACTTTACCGAGGGCAACAAAGTGAAACTCTGTCTCTAAAAAAAAAAACAAAAGAAGACGACGACAGGCACATGGCCTACAGACACATGAAGAAATGCTCATCATTTTTAATCATTAGAGAAATGCAAATCAAAACCACTTTGAGATATCATCTAACTCCAGTAAGAGTGGCTCACATAACAAAATCCCAAAACTACAGATGTTGGCATGGATTCTGAGAAAAGGGAACACTTCTGCACTGCTGGTAAGAATGCAAGCTAATGCATTCCTTTTGGAAAGAAGTATGGAGAATACTCAGGGATCTAAAGGTAGACCTGCCGTTTGATCCTGCAATTCCTCTACTGGGAGTATATCCAAAAGACCAAAAATCAAAAAGTCTTTTGGATATACTCCTAGTAGAGAAGTAGATTGTTCACCGCAGCTCAATTCATAATAGCCAAGTCATGGAAGAAGTCTAAGTGCCCACTGACCCATGAATGGATTAATAAATTGTGGTGTATGTATACCATGGAATATTATGCAGCCTTTAAAAAGATGGAGACTTTACCTCTTTTATGTTTACA
>CAUYQV010122137.1:0-14564 GCA_963574575.1 Galagoides demidoff
GGGCATTGTGGCGGGTGCCTGTGGTCCCAGCTGCTTGGGAGGTGGAGGCAGGAGACTCGCTTGAGCCCAGGAGTTGGAGGTTGCTATGAGCTGTGATGCCATGGCACTCTACCCAGGGGGATAGCTTGAGGCTCTGTCTCAAAATAAATAAATAAATAAATAAATTAGATAGTGATGTATAGTTCAAGGTTACCATGTTATCAACTGACAGTGATCAAATTCTGACTTGAAATTGCCTATTTTTATTTTGATTGATTTGTGCTAAGCAAATACAGTTGTAATCTGTATGAGGTACTTTGGGCTCCCTTATACAAAAATCAATAATCTTCAGTTATGAAGGCCAATGAGACTTGGGTGAAAGCGATTGACGGGGACAAATTGATTTGGAAGATTTTAAGCCTGGGACAAATCCCAACCTTTCATTATGTAAAAGAAATAAATGCGCTTGGCGCTTGTGGCCCAAGTGGCTAAGGTGCCAGCCACATACACCTAAGGTGGCGGGTTTGAATCCAGCCCGGCCCACCAAACAACAACAATGATGGCTGCAACCAAAAAAAAAAAATAGCCAGGCATTGTGGCAGGTGTCTGTGGTCCCAGCTACTTGGGAGGCGGAGGCAGGAGACTCGCTTGAGCCCAGGAGTTGGAGGTTGCTGTGAGCTATGATGCCACAGCACTCTACCCAGGGGGATAGCTTGAGGCTCTATCTCAAAAAAAAAAGGAAATAAATGAAGTTTAAAAAGTCTTTTTAGTACCTGATTTTACACATTCCCCACGTATATTATATATTCTTCAGTTTATTTTCCTCTAAAGGTTGAAGAATGACCAAGTCTTCTCTGAGGGAGGACTTCTGGCTCTAGGTCCCTGGGTTGTCCTGGGTGGGGCTGTCCTTTTGGAAAGGTTGATGCAGGCGCAGAGGGTAAGCTTTGAACACGTGGCAGTAAGCCCCTGGCTCCCTCTGTGGGCCTCTCTTCTCAGAAGTTAGGATTTAGAGGAAGTGGATTCAGTACCCTGAACTCAGAAGGAAATTGAAGTTGGCAGTACAGGTTACAACTGTGTGGCTTTGTTCTGTTCTGTTTATGTATTTCCAGAAACACAGTGCTGCGCAGAGGGACCTGTGCTAAGTGACAGATGAGCAGAAGGAAGGTTCAGAGGAAGGAGGGGGTACTTCTCAAGGGGTAGAATAGGTTTCCGAGAGAAAGTAGAATTTCCTGCTTGGTTAGTTGGTGTGAATTTTTGCTGCAAAGACTGCAACCCCAGTGGGTTAAACAAGGTAGAAGCTTATCTTCCTCTCAGTTAGGATAAAGGCCTGAGCTGGGCTGTTTGGGAATGGTGGAGCAGCTCACAGAGGGGCCAAGGACCTCGGCTCCTTCCAGGATGAGTAAACATTTTGGTGTGGTGTAGTCAAATCTTCCTTGGGGTGAACTAAATTCAGCACATAAGGCAAAAATTCCTTATAGATAAAATTGCACTTAAACACCTCATAGGAAAGTACCACATTAGAGGCCAGTATTCTGTGTCTTCCTGCTGTAAACAGTAGACTCACTGTCAACATCAAGATGGGATCTCAAGCGATGCTGAAAAACTGAGAATCAGAGCAAGCCCAGGGAATGATAGTTGTTTTTTTTTTTTTTTTTTTGAGACAGAGTCTAACTATGTCGCCCCCAGTAGAGTGCACGTCACAGCTCATACAACCTCTAACTCTTGGACTCAAGAGATAACACCCGGCTATTTTTTTGTTGTAGTTGTCATTGTTGTTTAGCTGGCCTGGGCCGGGTTTGAACCCACCAGCCTCGGTGTATGTGGCTGGTAGCATAACCACTGTGTTGCGGATGCCGAGCCGAATGATAGATTCTTATACTCCCCCCATGGTCACTCTGGGCTCATGTGCTCACCGAAGGGAAGGAGAATGGGACTGCCTGCCAGATTTACTTATTCATACTTTTTTAATGGAAACTTTCAAACATATTCAAAAGTCAAGAGAGTTATACATTGAGCTAAGTCCTCATCACCCAGATTCAAGGATGACTAATTCCTAGCCAGTTTTGGTTTTTCTGCACCTTCCTTCTTACACGTTATTTTGAAACACACCTTTGTTGTCTCATATTATTTCCTGTCACTACCTTATTGCACCAAAACATAAAAATTACTAATACTTTCTTGATACCATCCAACATAAAGTTAATGTTATAATTTCTCAATTGTCTTATACACGTACCTTTTTTTCCCTGTTTCTTCAATCAGGATCCGAGTAAGATTTACTCGTTGCAGTTTGTTGGTATGTCTCTAATTCCCACGTCCGCTATAGGTTTCCCCTCCGTCTTCCTCCTCCTTTGTGATTTCTTTGTGGAAGAAATGGGATTGTTTATTTTTTAGAGTAGATATTCTTAAACAGGGATAATGCCCCTTCCTCATCTCGGGGCATCTGACAATGTCTGGAGATAGTTTTGGTTGTCACCATTGGGGGTGCTGGTGGCATCTGGCGGGTAGAGGCCACCGATGGGGCTAAACATTGTGGAATACAACAAATGATGGTCCCCAAATGTCAGTAGGGTCAGGGTGGAGAAAGCCTGCTGAGTCTGAATTTTGATGATCATGTTCCCCATTCTACCATTTAACTTGCCCCTCTGTTCATTGTATTTTTCTGTGATTTGTTAGTTAAATCTCAGGGTATGGTTAGGTTTAAGGCTGGTGGGGTTTATTTTGGATTGTTTGGGCTTTTTTTTCCTGGCAAGAATACATCATGGGCTGTGTATTTTCACTAAGAAATACCTAGTGACTGGTAGTCTCTCTCTTTGTTATATTATTGGCCATTGAGGGTCACTGATTATGTCCTTTAATTCATTAGTGATCACAAAATAATAATGACCTAATTCTATCAGCCCTTCCTTATTTACATATTGGAATACTTACATAAAGAGAAATTTACTCTTACCAATTATTTATTTATACAGTTAGTTCTCTAATGGCATCCTCCAAAAGTTATAACTGAGGTTTTTATTTTTTCATTTTTAGTGTAGAAGTAATTAATCTGTTGTAGTTTTTTGTTTTTTTTCTTTGAAGCAGGATCTCACTTTGTCACCCCTGGTAGAGTGCTCTGGCGTCATAGCTCACAGCAACTTCTAACTCTTGGGCTCAAGCAATTCTCTTGCTTCAACCTCCTGAGTACCTGGGACTGCAGGTGCCTGCCACAACGCCTGGCTATTTTTTTAGAGATGGGTTCTCACTCTAGTGCAGGCTGGTCTCAAACTCATGAGCTCAGGTGATCGGCCCACCTTGGCCTCCCAAAGTTCTAGGATTACAGGCGTGAGCCACTGTGCCCAGCCAGATGTGTTGCAGTTAATATTCTTATTGATGCTCAAATTGTTCCATGTTTGGCTAGTGGAAATTAATTTAAATGGACTCCTCAGTCCTTTGGACAGTGACTCCTGTGTTTTGTGTACCTTCTGGTGTGACAAATGCCACAAGGTTACCTATTTCTTGCCCCAGACTTGGATCCGCCACTACTTGTCCAAGGAGCCCTGGTTCCTTTGAGTATTCAGAAGGCACTGTGTAATACTAGGCCTGGTTTGTTGCTTCTGAATCCATTGTTGTTTCCTGATCTTTTCATTAGATAAAACTAGAGGGTATGTGTGTATGTAGATGAAACAGATTATTAGTTCAGGTACACAGGATTTCTAGTAGCCTCATCAATTTTATATCTATGTTCTTTCATCTATGCCCCAAATCCAGTTCTCAGGGAGGCTATCACATTTTTTAATCTGCTTCATCTCATGCTGCGTACACGGAAGTCTGTGTCTGAAAGGTATTTGGAATAGGTCTTCTTTGTGTGATTGTGGATACATAATTAGATTCATTGATTTTAGGTTCTGTTTTTTAACTTAAATTTTAAATAATTATGTGCAGTATTGCCAGGTTTCCAGAGTCTCATGTATAAACTGCAGCTTACTCAGAGGCGTCTTAGTCCATGTGGGCTGCTGTGACAAAAATGCTGTGGACTAGCTGGCTTGTGAACAACAAACAGGTTTGTTTCTCTTAGCTCTGAAGGCTGAAAGGCCAAGGTCAGGGTGCCAGCAGAGACTGACTGATCTTCACACAGCTGGAGAGTCAAGGCAGCTCTCCGGGGCCTCTTTTTTTTTTTTTTTTTTTGAGACAGAACCTCAAGCTGTGCCTCTGGGGTAGAGTGCTGTGGCATCACAGCTCACAGCCACCTCCAACTCCTGGGCTCAAGCGAGTCTCCTGCCTCTGCCTCCCAAGTACCTGGGATCACAGGTGCCCACCACAACGCCTGGCTATTTTTTTTTTTTTAGGTTGAAGCCATCATTGTTTGTTAGTGGGCCCGTGCTGGATTCGAACCCACCACCTTAGGTGTATGCGGCTGGTGTCTTAGCCACTTGAGCTACAGGCACCGAGCCCGGGGCCTCTTTTTTAAAGGGCGCTAATCCTGTGAGGGTAGAGTCCTTATGACCTCATCACTCCCCAAAGGCCCTCCCTGCCCCATACCACTCTGGGGATTAGGTTTCAGCATATGAATGGGGGTGGGGGAGACAAACATTCAGTCTATAGTTAAGGGGGTTTGCTGTTACCCCAGTCCTGTTTGCTCCTGTTCCATAGGTAGCAATTGAAAAAATTAAGGTTTACCCTTGTCATGTTTCTTTTCCTCCCCCCCCCAAGCCAAACTGTATCCAGCTTTATAAAAGATACTTTTCATAAACAATCATGGTATTTCAGGCAGGACATGGGCAGACGTTAACAGTATATAGCAGCTTTCAAACTCCCTTCTTCAGTGGTCTACCAAAAATCAGCAAGCCAGTCCAAAACCCAGTGAAGTCTGCATCTGGTGTTCTGAATAGGGAAAGTGAGAGTGAGGTTTGACATTTCATATTTAGCATGTTTTTTTTTTTTTAACAACTTTTTACCTGACTTTGAAGAAATGAAATGAAATTGGCAGAATTGAAAGACCCAGCAATCTACAAATGGAACGGCTGCTCTTTGAGGGATGCCGTCTCGGTAGTGTTATTGGAAAAGTCCAGATTCCTTGACATACTGGTAACCAGTTATTGGGGGTCAGGTCCCAAGAGGGACTGGATTTTAGGGAGTTAAGACTATGCAGAAGGCAGAGGGAGAATAGGACATAAAAACAAATTAGTTTTTCCATACCACAAGGCATTTGTGCCAAGGTGGCTGTGTGTCAACATCAGGGAATCCCTCATCTCGGGAGCCAAGAGGAAGTCTCTCAAAACTAGGAGGAAAGGACATTTCCTTTCGTATCAGCCTAGCTTTGGAGACGTTCTTTTGTGACATCTGCCCCGCCTCAAAAAACAATGATGTGTTCTGTGTGCTAACAACACAGCTTTCAAATAAAAAGTAAAACAAAATTCTGCATTTTTATAAAACTTGATAAAGTTTATTTCAAACTGTATAGTCACACGATTATCAAAAATACACACACTTCACAAAATTCTGCATTTTTATAAAACTTGATAAAAAAGTATATTTCAAACTGTAGTCATTAGAAGTACGTGATTATCAAAAATACACAGACTTCACTTGGCATCTCCAGCTTTCTGTGCCTGGTCTGCGTTGGCATCTCCATTTTCTGAGGATATTCCCCTCCTTGCCAGCGTCAGCTTTTCCCTGTTTCCCGTTGGGTACCTTCTCTCCCCTCTGGCTTTGGAGCAGCAGGGTTAGCAGACAGCCCTGCTGGTCTCATCCTGTGCCTGGGCTTCATCTTTTTAGCTTCCCCTCAAGCCTTTTTCTTGGGCATGGTGGCAATGGCGGCGGGTCTTGGGCACTGGACTAGGGAATGCAGCAGTGCTCAGGCTTGGCTCAGTCTGGGGGTCTTTCTCGCCTCCTCTTCACCCTGCTCCCCTTGTGTTTCTCTTCATAGGGGTGTATGCATACGGCTGTGCCACTGTGCAGCAGACTTTCATATTTGCCTCTCCCTCTCTTCTCAGTGAAACTGTAGCATGCTGTCCACACACCTCTCCACCTCGCCCTTTTCACTTAGTCTCTCCCACTTCTTATTTCTCAGTGGCTCACAGAAATAGTCCTCATTGCCTGTGGCTGCCACATCCTCTGTCGCCTGGATTTGTTCTCCCTTATTCAACCTGTGCCCTGTAGATGGACATGTGGATCGTTTCTGTCTTTTGCTCTCTAGTTCTGTGGAGAATAGCCGTGGCACTTTTAAAGATCATTTTTCTTTTTTAACTTCATGGCAGTTAAATGTATATTTGGTGTGACTCCTTTTATGAAGACAAAGAAGGACGTCTACAGAGACTGTTGGGATTGAACCAGAGCCTCAGAGCAAGAAGGGGGAAGGGAATAATATTTGGGAGAGTTGGAGAAGGGTGTTTCAGTGGAGCAGAAGTTGTATTGTCTCGTTCAAGTAAGTGAGCCTTACAGGAAGATCGATTACATTTGAATTTCAAAGATCTGTATTGCCCGGCCAAAAGCTATGGATTTTATCCTGCAAACCAGGGGTTGGCAATCTTTCTCCTATAAAGGACTAGATTGTAAATATTTTAGGATACTGTCTGTGTTACAGCTACTCAACTCTACTGTTGGAACACAAAAAAGCAGCCGCAGACAATTCAGAAGTGTATGTGCCTGTGTTCCAATAAAATTCGATTTACGGGCACATGAATTTGAATGTCATGTAATTTTTATGTATTATGAAATGTAATTTGGGTTTTTTCCCCCTCCTAGCCATTTAAAAATGTAAAAAAACCCATTCTTAGCTCGTAGGCCGTGGTGTGCCAACTTCTGCTGTAGGCATCGGGGAGCCATAGACCATTTTTGAACATGGGAGAGTCCTGCTCAAAAGGGGTTGTCGACAATTGAAGAGGGAAGGGGCCCAAGTGCAGGAGGTGATCAGTGGTTGCAATGTGGGTGTAGTTGGAAGTGGGAGTGGAAAGTGGACTTCTCTCTTTTTTTCTTTTATTACGTGACACTGGAGAACTACTGGTAGCATGGAGCTTAGTATATTATTTAATATGGGATTTATATTTACATGTAGAAACTGTATGCTGTAGCTTTCCACAGATTATATACAGAGAGAGCCAAACCCACCATCCATATTGTGGGAACATAGGGAAAAATTCTCCCATCCTTTACTTCTTTCTCCTCCCCCCTCCCATTTGAAACCTAATATGGAGCCCCTTCAAAGGTTAACAGCTGTCTATCTTGTTCCTTACTACATTTGCCGGCAAACTGTTGAGAAAATAGTATTTTGTTTGTGGGAGGAAAATCAAAGATGAGGTAAATGAAAAGTACATTTTCATATAATGGAAATTATTAGAGCACCTTTTAAAATGTCACTGCAGATTAATGCAGACGAGAAGGAGCTGCATATGTTAGAAAGTAGGTCAAGTTCGCTCATGTTTATGAATGAGGTGAATTACAGTGGAGGTTTAGGTTTATAAAATCGAGTGATACTGTAGTTTATATGAATTATCCTAGCCCAAATGGTATTATACAAAAATATAATTAAAATAAATCAAGTTTGTTTTTTTTTTTTTTAGTCCTTTGTGGCTGAGTAGTTTATCCCTAATATTCTGCAGATTTAATAAACTAGTAAAAGCAATGAGCCGCTTGTTATTGTTCACATTTCCTGTATTGGACATAGACTCTACTCTAGGGAATTAAAGTTGAAGTAGATTTGATGTAGGGGAGCGAGAGCTTCTAGAATACTTAGAAGTTTTGAAGGAAAAGGCTTTAGGCTAAGCTTCTAGGATACTCCCCACCCCCAGAACCAGTTTTTCCTACCAGAATCAGGAAAGTTGCTGTGGTAACTGCCATGGAAAGCTGTTGAATTGGGAACTGGTATTTGAGCTTCTAGCTCAGACACTGCCTCCTGCGTAGAGAGATGTGGCTTCTCAGCCAGGCCCTTGAGTTCTGCCTTTGTTCCCTGTGACCCAGTTCCAAATCAGAGTCACCTATGAGCCCATCCTACTGGTATGTCTTATGTCGTGTTGGGCACCACAGCAGCAAAGGGGTCTGGACAACATGTGATGTTCGGGTCTGCGGCCTTTCCATGCTGCAAGTGAACCAATCTGTGGTCTTTGCCATTTTTTCCAACTTTGTGCAGTGCCTCTTCACATGTGCATGCTACCGCAGGCATTGCAGGGCAGAGAATCAGAATTTCTCTTCCTTAGATATGTGCAGGGCCTTCTGATAGAGCTGTCCAGAGGTAATGGTAACTGGGGTTACTCCTGTACAGCAGTGTCACTAGTTGACTAATTAGTGAATAATGCTACTGACGACTGAGAGAACCTAGGAAGGCAATATTTGCTGTTTCAAAAAGATCTCTTTTAAGTTGAAATTGTTGTGAATCATACTAGGAAGGGAATACCTATGTTTTAATAGTAAAAAGGTCGGCGATGGTGGAGTTGTGACCTCAAAGGCAGCATTTAATTGTAGGATGGCAGGTGAAAATGCTGTCCTGGTCACCTCACCTAAGCATTTACGGTGCTACCCCACGTGTGCTGTGCTGACACAGCGTTTGCTCCCCGTGTTGCTGGCTAACTTCCTGACTTCCGGGCACAGCCTTTTTGTTCTTCTGAATAGGAACAGTCACAAGCGAGTAAGTAGAAAATGTACTTCAAGTAGAGGGTCACTGATTTTGAAATTGGGCAGACCTGGATTCCAGTCATAACACTACTGCCTAATAGAGTTGTACATTTTAGTCAAGTGTGGACCTTCCTCTGCCTGTCTCCCGGCGTGTTGTGCAATGATGCTCTGGGCAGGTCTGGTGCCATGGTGGGTGGTCTGGTGCTGCTACGCTGGGTGTGGCAGGGACACCTCCCCCATCATCATCCTCATCACCATCATCAACACTGGTGCCTGAGACTCTTTGGCCCTTTGGTCATTTCCTGATGTATTTTCTGTGTGGTTTGGCTACGTGTGTCTCTCTGCAGCAATAATTTTCTTGCCTGTAACACAGGTCCCTTGGATGGTGATTCCTTTTTTTGCTTGTGGGACATTTTCCTGCCCTTCAAGTACCCTTGGATTTCTATTAGACTTTCTCTTTCCTTCAGAGAAAAGAGCTCTGTGAAAGCGTAGTCAGCATCTGAGCAGTCATGGGGTCACAGAAGTCACGGTAGCTTTCTGTTGTCCTCCAGACATTGAGACCTACTCCTGAGGCTTGAGGGAACGATGGCAGACCACCCGCACTACCCCAACTTAACAAGATTACTGCTTACATTTCCATGATCTTTTCAAAATGAAATGGCCTTAATTCTGTTGCCTTTGCATTTTTCTTTCTTGACTCCATCTCTCCTTTGACTTCTAGTGATTCCTAAAGTAGGGCGGGTGACAGTCGCTGGGAGCATGTTGGCCTTACTTCGCAAAGCCTCCAAAATGGCTGGATCTCATGCAGCTTTAGAGAAAATATAAGGAGTAATAAACAAAAGGTTCAAAGTGATCCTCCACACTGGTGAGTTCCCAGGGAGTTTCTGTAGATGGTTTCCATTTGGTTTTTAGCTATGTTTTGGTCTTCAATCCTTAGGGTTTATTGGACTCCTGTATGGAATAGGCTTGGCTCCCACACTTCCCTGCTTGTGTGTGTGTATGTATCTGGGTGTGCCTGGGTTTTCTGTCTCCCTCTTCTTGAGTGTGCTATTTACACAGCATGGGCAGTGCACCCCATACAGTAAGTGTAGTGGGATTGGGTCCTGCTATGGCCTGTGAAGCCAGCTATAACTACTGCTTACTTGGCTATGAGCAAGTGTTTCCCTCCATCTCTAATGTTTAACCTCAAGGACCTTGAACTTGAGCTGCTAATTATTTTGTGCTAACTTTTTCTGCCATTTTTGTTAAGCCTTGGCTAAAAAAGTGAGTTGCGTTTAATACTTTGCTCTATCTGAAGACTTGAGTTTGAGTGAAATGTTAAGTTAGCCTATCATCTACCCCATTTAATAATTCATTCATTCATTCAACAAGCATTTATTGAGCATCTACAAAGCCTTAGGCATTTTGTTGAATATTAGCAACATTATTGACAGAGGAAAATACTTTTATATAGTTGGCACAGAGAATTTAGGACAGAGTTGGAGTTGATAGGTAGGTCTTGTAATGCTTAGTAGGGAGGGTGTTTAGACTTTTCTCTAAGAACAGTGGGCATCCAGTAAGGGGTTTACACTGAGTGAGCTGTGGTCAGATTGGAATTTTTCAGAAGCCCACTGGCTGAGATGTAGAGAGTGTACTGAAATGCAGTAAGGATGCAGGTGAGGAGCCCAGCTGGGACGGTGTTGCAGTAATTTGTGCAGGTGATGGGATGACAGTGTTCTGGAGTGAGAGAAGAGTACAGATTTGAGAGCTATTTAGGAGATAAAATGGTCAGGAGTTGGGTGATCAGATGTGGGAATGAGGGAGAAAGTGGTATCAAAGATGATGCTTCCACCTCTGGCTGTGGCAGTTGGATGGCTCTTGGAGCCACTGAGGTCTGAGACACAGGAGGGGAGCACGTTGGGAAGGGGTGCAGGGGAGAGGTGCTCAGTTCATTTTTTGATGGGATAAATTTGAGGCTGAATGTAGTAGCTCAACCTATAATCCTAGCACTCTGGGAGGCTGAGGGGGAAGGATCACTTGAGCTCAGGAGCTCAAGACCAGCTTGAGCAAGAGCAAGACCCTCATCTCTACCAAAAGTAGAAGAAAATAGCTGGACATTGTGGCAGACACTTATAGTCCCAAATACTCATGAGGCTAAGGCAGGAGAATTGATCTCTTGAGCCCAAAGTTTGAGGTCATTGTGAACTATGACGCCATGGCACTCTAGCGGGGGTAACAGAGAGAGAGTCTGTCTCAAAAAAAGAAAAAAATAAGGATGAATTTGATATGCTTGTTAAAGACCTTGGGGAGATAGAAAGTAAACTTGGATGAGGGAGAATTGCAGCCTCTATCTGCAGGTCTGGTGGGTGCAAGTCCTGAAGGCACGTGAAGTTGACCAGGGAGGGGTGTGGAGTAAGAGGAGAGGAGGAACTAGGAGAGAGTTCAGTGATGTTCAAGCAAACAAGAGCTTGTTTGAGGGACTGAAAAGGGATGGGTTTGAAGGATGCAGGGAACCCTCTAGAGTAGCCGCTTTTCTCCAGTGCTGTCCAGATAGGTGAGGACTAGAAATGGATGAACTTGGCCATCACAGGCTCTGGTGGAGGCTGGGCAGAAGGAAGAAGATGTGTAATTGGAGACCTGTGTGGAGAGCTCTCACCAGCACACCAGCTGTGCATGGGAGGGTAGAGCAGGGCTGTAGTCTGGGGAGCTTGTGGGCTTATGGTAGTAGTGGGTAGGTGAAGGGTAAAAGGCACATATGCCTCCTGCCTTCCTCCCTTATGCCACCCACTGACTATTCTAGTTAATCCATCCTTAAAAAAAAAAAAAAAAAAAACTTTAGAAAGACTTTGCAATGATCACACGCAGAGAAGCCAAAAGTACAGCACAAAGAATAATTCCCTGAACCATTTGATTGTAAGTTGCTGACCTAATGCACAATCACCCAAGATTACTTTTATTTTAGCAGGTATTTTTTACAAAAGGACATTCTTGAACATAACCACAGTACAATCATCAAAATTGCTGTCATTTAACCCTCAGACACCATTTGAGTTTCACCAAATGTCCCAGTCACATCCTTTATGGCAGGAGGATCAGGTTCAGAGTCACAGGTTGCATTTACTTGTCACATGTCCTTAGACTCCTTCCATCTGGAACAGTCCCGAGTCTTTCCTTGCCTGTCATGACTGTGACCCTCTTGAAGATGGAAGGCCAGTTATTTTGCAGAGTACCCCTCAGTTTGTGCCTTTCTTCATTATTAAATTCAGCTCATGCTGACCTTTGTCAGGAGTATGGCAGAAATGATGCCGTGTTCTTTTTGTACCCTATCTCATCATGCACAGTCTCCACTTGTCCTGTTACTGACCAGGGTCACCTCATCACCAACACTCGCCTCTGTAAAGATTACTCTTTTTCTTGTTCTACTGAATGAGCATTTGGGGGGGAGGTACTTTGAAACTACGTTACTATCCCCATTACTCGTCGTGAGTTCATTTTATTTGTTCATTTGATCAGTATGGACTCCTGTTTCATCGTGAGCTCAATAAGCTGTAATCTACTATCATTATATTGAAATTGTTCTCAATTTGGCCAGTGGGCACTCTTTCAACTATGTGCTTTTGACATCTCTCCATCATTCTTTAAATACATTTTTACTTTCTGGCAGGGTCATCTTGTGCTTTCTCTTCTCCAGCCCTAGAATCTTTCTTTTTGATTTGTTTTTTTCTACTCACAGAGCTATGGTTTGTTTCATGACCAAGGAAAGGTAATTAGAAGCCAAGATCTGAGCATTAAGTGTGCTCTTTGCTATTGGGTATCCTTCCTCCCAGACCTCAGTGGACAGAGCTGAGGAATTCAGTTTAGTTTTTTTTTTTTTTGAGAGAAAGTCTCACTTTGTCACCTTTCATAGAGTGCTGTAGCATCCTAGCTCACAATAATCTCAAACTCCTGGGCACGAGCAATTCTTTTGCCTCAGCCTCCCAACTAGCTGGGACTACAGGAACCACCCCAATGCCTGGCTATTTTTTTTTTCTATTTTTAGTAGAGTTGGGATCTGACCCTGAACTCCTGGCTCAAGTGATCCTCCTGCCTCAGTCTCCCAGACTGCTAAGAACACAAGTGTATGCCACCATGCCTGGCCCCATTTGTTCTGTTTGTTTACAGTGGTTATGGCATATAAAGCTGCTTTGAACACTGAATTAGTGAATACTGAACTCTTGCTCCTATGGGAAATAAAAGATTAGGTTCCTGCAGGCCTCAGGTCACACATTTTTTCAGCTAATCAGTATGTAATCCTGTTTTATATGTGTTTTTATTTAAAGACACCTTACTTAATATATATTGTTAATTCCTTAACATGGAACTCATGGCCAACAACATTATAATAATTCATGCCTGAATGAAGCTTATTTGACACATGTATTTGTTCACTTTAGGATTTCTCTAAGTTTTCCTCTCTTCTGGGTCACCTTGGAACAGCCTCCCACACCTCCTGCTGGCATCTACCCCACCCTTTCCCATCTGATGGCTTTAGGGCTAAATTTCAGTGCAGGAGGTGAGAAGGGGAGGGGTCTTATGATTACATTTCTTTTCTGATTCTGTATTGTGCCAATTTAAAATAGAATGACATTAACATATTTATAAATCCTCTTTTTATTCTCATAAGTTAAAACAATGTAATTATTATGAACTTTAAGGAAAAAAAATTTCAAAGCTGGTGAGGCCTAAGACTTGAAAACTGAGTTGATGTTATTGACTTTTATGGCAGTACCGTGCCATATGGGAAACAGAAACGTCGACTGTTTTTATTCTAGGCTTAGGTATAGATGGTAGGAGATCATAAGTTGTGCCAGAGCTTTAGGAGAATGTCCCCGGCTGGGAGACTCACTCTTCTTGGAGGTATTGGAGGTACTGTCTCTTTGTAGACAGGAAGTCTCTGGAGGGCAGGGACTGTATCTGATTTACCGATTACTATGTCCCCAGAGCCTGGCATGTGAAGTAACTGGTGAACAGTTATGGGCTTTATTTATTCTTTTTTTTTTTTTTTTGAGACAAGACCTTGCTCTTCCCAGGCTTGAGTGCAGTGGCATCATCATAGCTCACAGCAACCTTCAACTGTTCAAGCAGTCCTCCTGCCTCAGCCTCCTGAGTAGCTGCAACTACAGGTGCAGGCCGCCAGGCCCAGCTAATTTGTCTATTTTTTTGTAGACACAGAGTTGGGGTCTTGTTATGTTGCCTAGGCTAGTCTCGAACTCCTGGCCTCAAGTGATCCTCTTGCCTTGGCCTCTCAAAGTGCTAGGATTATAGGCGTGAACCTTGTGCGTGGCTCTGGACTTTATTTGACCACATTCTACCAAATGGTTGCCTAGAAGTCCTTTCCTTCTCTTATAATGCTCTTGGCTCTTTCTCTTCCGTTTCTTAGAAGCATGTAGGAAATCTTATAGGCCTTCTCTGCCCAGAGGGATCATTCTCCCATGAGTTTCTGAAGGCTTTGGAGAGTTTTTGTTTTGTTCTGTTTTTAAGGAGACTTGCTCTTGCATCTTGCCTGTTCTCAAGCGATCCTCCTACCTCAGCCTCCCGAGTAGCTAGGACTATAATTGTACACCACTGACTGTGCAGGCATTTTGGCAAGTTTTTATAAGCTTGTATCTAAGACCGTCAGCTTTGCAGTTGAACAGAGCCATGTTGGGGATTCTACCATTTACTAGTTGTATGGTCAGGGGCAAGTCATGGAACTTTGACCAATTCATTTAATAATCTGTAAAATGGAAATAAAAGCAGTGCCTACCTCACATGATTTTTCTGAGTATTAAATGAGACAGCATTTTGGATGGACAGGCAGTCCCTGGGTTTATAAACAAGACAGGTTCTATAGGCTTGTTCTTTTTTTTTTTTTTTTTGAGATGGAGCCTCAAGCTATCCCCCTGGGTAGAGTGCCATGGCATCACAGCTCATAGCAACCTCCAACTCCTGGGCTCAAGCGAGTCTCCTGCCTCCGCCTCCCAAGTAGCTGGGACCAC
>CAUYQV010122139.1:0-13827 GCA_963574575.1 Galagoides demidoff
CCAAGACCTTTCTTTTTTTAAAACATTTTTTCTTTTATCCCAACACTGGATTATTTCATTGCCTTTTTATTGACCTTACCCCCTGGGTAGAGTGCAGTGGCATCACAGCTCATAGCAACCTCAAACTCTTGGGCTTAAGCAATTCTCTTGCCCCAGCCTCCCAAGTAACTGGGAAGAAAGGTGCCTGCCACAACACCCAGCTATTTTTTGGCTGTAGTTGTCACTGCTGTTTGGCAGGCCTAGGCTGGATTCAAACCCGCCAGCCCTGGTCTATGTGGCTGAGCTACAGGTGCCAAGTCTGGGCATTCATTTTTATAGTCAGCTATTTTAAATACATTGATAATAGAACTATAAATATGATCTTTTAAAAATGAAGTTTTCTATTTCTCACTTTTATCTATCAATTAGGCCAATTATTTATTCTTATTGTATTTTCAAAGATAAAACATTTCAGTTGCTCAGCACCTATAGCACAGGGGTTAGGGCACCAGCCACAACAATGACACTTGCAACAAAAAAATAGCCGGGTATTGTGGCAGGGCACCTATAGTCCCAGCTACTTGGGAGGCTGAGGCTAGAGAACCTCTTATGCCCAAGAGTTTGAAGTTGCTGTGATCTGTGATGCCACAGCGCTCCACCGAGGGCAACACAGTAAGACTGTCTCAAAAAAAAAAATTAGTTCTTATTATCACACTTTACTTACCTTCCGAAATCCAATGTACACTAAATATTAATAAATGTCCCATTAAATTATACAGTCTGATTTCCCTTTGTTTTGTTAATATAAATCTCTAAAGTCTATTTCCTTTAATACCTGCATCCCAATTTTTAAGGTAGAGTATCACTATATTAACTTTATTTTCAAGTATACTATTATATGCACAGTTATATCTACAGCCTGCTATAGTTTACAATACTATAAAACACATTGTCAAGTTTAAATTCACAACCATATAGGCAGTCCTGAGTCACAAACAAGATAGCTTTCATAAATTTGTTCTTAAGTTGAATTTATAAATAAATTGGAATGGATACATTTACCTATTACCTGTAAAAGCCTCCATTCGTATGTGTGAGTCATACACCAGTCAGTTCGTAACTTGGGAATTTACTATAATAGCCTCCATTTGTACGTAAATCAGATGTGTATAACTTGGGGACTGCCTGTATGTCTATTTTCAGACAGCAGATCCAGGAATCAAACCCAGGTTTTCTGATGCTAAATCTTGAGCTATTAAGTTCTGCTAACTTTAAATACCCAAACTGACTCAGGTATTAAGAAAGTATTTACATGCATTAAAAAAAAAAAGTCAGAAATGAATCTTTTCTTAGATGTTTTCATCATTTGCTTTTTCACACTTTTATGTGTAAGTGAACATGGTATATCAAATTTTTTGTTAATTATCTTAATGATTTTCCAAATGTGAATGGGTATAAATACATGCATAAAATTAAAAGTTGCTGTGTCCAAGCAGAACCTCACTTTTTATAAGAGTTTGGTGAATTAGAAACAGATATATATATTTAGAATTTCTATTTATTTGTCCCTAGGTATACTAAATTTAGCTTCTTTAATTTATAACAAAATACAGTAGTAAGCATGTAAATTTTATATTGTATAGCTAGAAAATTTTCTTTCTTTTTTTGAGACAGAGCCTCAAGCTGTCATCCTGGGTAGAGTGCTGTGGCATCACAGCTCACAGCAACCTCCAACTCCTGGGCTCAAGCGAGTCTCCTGCCTCAGCCTCCCAAGTAGCTGGGACCACAGCGCCCACCACAATGCCCGGCTATTTTTTGGTTGCAGCCGTCATTGTTGTTTGGCGGGTCTGGGCTGGATTCGAACCTGCCAGCTCAGGTGTATGTGGCTGGCACCTTAGCCAGTTGAGCCATAGGCGCCAAGCCATAGAAAATTTTCTTTTCCACAGTTCTTGAGAATTAGGTTTTCTTTTTTTTTTTTTTTTTTTTTGGAGACAGAGTCTCACTTTGTCGCCCCTGGTAGAGTGCCGTGGCATAATAGCTCACAACAACCACAAACTCTTGAGCTCAAGCGATTCTCTTGCCTCAGCCTCCCAAGTAGCTGGAACTACAGGCACCAGCCACAATACTGGGCTATTTTTAGAGATGGGCTCTGACTCTGGCTCAGGCTGGTCTCAAACCCGTGAGCTCATGCAATCCACTGCCCTCAGCCTCCCAGAGTGCTAGGATTACAAGAGAGCACTAGGATTATAGGAGAGAGCCACTGCACCTGACCCAAGAATGAGGTTTTTTTTTTTTGAAACAGAGTCTGTCGCCCTTGGTAGAGTGCCATGGTGTCATAACTCACAGCAACCTCCAACTCTTGGCCTTAAGCAATTCTCTTGACTTAGCCTCTCAAGTAGCTGGGACTACAGGCACCTGCCACAACACCCAACTATTTTTTTGTTGTTGTTGTTGCAGTTGTCATTGTTATCTAGCTGGTCTGGGCCAGGTTCAAACCTGCCAGCCTCGGTGCATGAGGCTGGTGCAGTAACCACTGTGCTACGGTCGCTGAGCCTGAGAATGAGGTTTTAATATAAACGTCTATTGAGTCCTTTCTATTTATGGGCTTGTTCAAGTCATTTTTAAAAAGTCCACCTTGAGTGGTGCCTGTGGCTCAGTGGATAGGGCCCCAGCCAAACTGCAATAAAAAAATAGCCAGGCGTTATAGCGAGGGCCTGTAGTCCCAACTACTCAGGAGGCTGAGGCAAGAGAATCGCCTATGCCCAGGAGTTGGAGGTTGCTGTGAGCTATGTGACACCATGGCACTCTACTGAGGGTGATAAAATGAGACTCTGTCTCTACAAAATAAATAAATAAATAAATAAAAATAAATAAAAAGCCCACCTATCTCACATATAAAATGATAGAATTGTATCAAATGATTCCCAAAGGTCTTTACACATCTTAGTTTCCACTTAGGTAATGAAAACAATGTCAAGCAACTTTAATTTTCACAAAGCCTAACAATATATTTAAGCTATAATAAATAAACATAATTAAAACTCATGTTTATTTTTATCAAAATTGCATAAACTAAGGCATTAAGTTTATTTGCCTTAGGCTAGAATTATAAGTGAACAATTAAAAGTATAAACTATTAAATGTCAGTTGATTTGATAGCTGAAAAAATTCAAAACATGAAAACCAAGGCATTGCAAAGGCTGGGTAGAAACCAATAAATCCAAAGCATGGAGGACGGCTCAGCAGCTTTCCCACAGCATCCTCTGGTGGTCACTTGCAACCTCCACCAACATTAGTAAGGAGACTGATGAAAAATCCAGGGCAAATTCTGTACAGTTAATGCCATTATTAGATGACTACACCTACCTGGATGAGGTCCAAGATCCCAAGTTCACTCTCTGACGAATCCACACAAAATACAAAGTACAGGGTAGCATAGTGTCGGTAAATCAGTTTGTAGTCAGAACCACCAATCAAACTGTGGAAGATGGGAAACATTTAAATCCCTTATATCTAAGACTTATTTTATAAGTGCACATACACATACTTATTTATTTATGTATTTATTTAGAGACAGAGTCTCACTCTGTCACTTGGGAAGAGGGCCAGGGCATCACAGCTCACAGCAACCTCTGGGACTATGGGTACCTGCCACCAGGGCTGGCTAATTTTTCTGTACATAGTAGACACAGGGTCTTGCTCTTGCTCAGGCTGCTCTCCAACTCCTGAACTCAAGTGATTCACCAGCCTTAGCCTCCCAGAGCTCTAGGATTACAGGTGTGAGCCACTGCATCAGCCTATATAGATATATTTTTTTAAGACACAGAGTGTTACTGTATCACCCAGGCAGAAGTACAGTGGCATGATCATAACTCATTGCAACTTCAAACTCCTGGGTTCAAAGAATCCTCCCACCTCAGCATCTCAAGTAGCTAGGACTATAGCATGCTCAACCCTGCCTGGCTAATTTTTTTTTTTTTTTTAATACAGATGAGGTCTCACTATGTTGCCCAGGATGGTCTCAAACTCATGGCCTCAAGCAATCCTCCTGTCTCAGCCTCCCAAAGTGCTAGGATTACAGGCATGAGCAACCATGCCTGGCCATAAATACCATTACCTTGATTAAACTTATCAAAGAGAATCTAAAAAAATCAGAAAGGGGGCAGGCAATGTGGCTCACACCTGTAATCCTAGCACTCTGAAAGGCCTAGGTGGGAGGACTGCTTGAGGAGGAGTTGGAAACCAGCCTAAACAAAAGACCCCATCTCTATTAAATATAAAAAAAAAAAAAATCAGCTGGGCATGATGGCACACATCTATAGTCCCAGCTACTCAGGAGGTTGAGGTAGAATTGCTTGAGCCCAGAAGTCTGAGGTTGCCGTGAGCTACAATCACGCCATTGTACTCTACTCAGGCAACAAAGGAAGACGTTGTCTAAAAAAAAAAAAAACACAAAGAGCCCAACAGAAAGAGTAAAGTCAAACGCCAAAAGGCAGTCCATTTCTACTAGGGGGTGGCAACCAAGTTGGGCACAGGTACCTAAAGGCACTTCCTTGCCTTTCCTCCTAGGCTAGCCTCCCAGGAACCAAACATCTAAATGATTATTATCTGAAGCACAATATTTCAACAGCTTCCCACAGAGAATTAGGCTCTCCCTCAGGGTAAGACCAGCTCGAAGAAGCAATAACGATGAAGGCCACTCAAAAGTGGGTGTATGGGGAGAAAATTGAAACTGATAGTTTACCTTCCACCCTCTAAGAAATTACAAATGTTGTCATCCCGCTTGAGGACTAGATGGAAAGTCTCCCGAACAATCTGCTGTTGAATTTCTTCTGGCTATCAAACAAAAAAATAAATAAAGTGAATCAGATGGCAAATCTGAAAACTATATCCCATCACAGGTGATAAAAAGGGAGAGAAGTGCTTCCCACCTGGGAACAATGTGAACAGTTAGTACTAGTTTCCAGAATAGATAAAAATTATGAGCAGAGAAAAAATAGAAAGTGAAAACATGAAAAATGAACACATCTCCACTATGGGAATTACAGTGAGTATATTTACCTAGACTTCTAGGTCAATAACCATTACTGTACTACAAGTAAACTGATATTTAAACAAGGAAAGGACAATTGACAAACTCTCATACAAAATCAAAGAGTAACTAGAAGGCCTGATCCTGAAACATTTTGTTTTGGAAAACATCTATGCCAGTTAAATAATAAATCTCAACAGATCTAACACTATAAGAAGGTCAAGAGGTAATCATGTATGTTTTAAAAAACTGAATCTGCCATCTTCTGTACTGTTAATAGAGATAATATATATAAGGAGCTATGTTATCAACTAAGTATTATCAAGATAAAAAAAAACTTCTATTTACAGATTAGAATTTTGAATAATCCCGGAACAGATTTTTTTTCATTTACTCTATACATACTTTCTCTCTATATAAGAAAGCTCAATTCTAATTTCTACTTAAACATAAGTTTCACAGTAAATGGTAAAACACAGTGATGGAAGGGAAAAACTACTCATTAAGATGGAAAGTATTAGGCCCTTAAATGAGAAAAGTCAGATTTTGAAGCAAAAGTTTAGTTAGTTACATCTCAAACAGGAAGCAATACAACTAAATCAATGTATCTGCCTAAATTATCAACAATTAATCAATGTATCTGCCTAAATTATCAACATGGCTTTCCCATCTTAATGGCAGCTTGTTTACATGAGCAGCGAAGACGACATGGTTAGTGTGTTTTTGAGAAATACTGTTTGGGACTGTGTTTTGGCACTTCATCATTATGCAACCGCTGAATGTTTGCGATTATCAAAAAGAATCCATTTTTCATCACCCATAAAAATATAGTATAGAAATGGTTTACTTTTATGTCATGACAGGAAAGAAAGGCAAGCTTTGAAATTTCTCTTCTGATCTTCATTTAATTCACGAGAAACCCACCTATCCAGATTCTCTTGCTAATTTGTTTCAAATGGTCCAATATTGTTGGAATAGCAACATCAAACCTTGCTGCTAATTCACACATAGGTTGAGATGGATTCATTTCCACTCCAGCTTTTAGCTCATCATCATCCACCTTGGCCTCAGCTTACCCATGTAGCTAGCTCATTTTCAGGATTATTTACCTGGCATAAATGTTTTCTTTCTTTTTTTTTTTTTTTTGAGACAGAGCCTCAAGCTGGCCCCCTGAGTAGAATGCCATGGCATCACAGCTCACAGCAACCTCCAACTCCTGGGCTCAAGCGAGTCTCCTGCCTCAGCCTCCCAAGTAGCTGGGACACAGGCGCCCACCACAATGCCCGGCTATTTTTTGGTTGCAGCTGTCATTGTTTGGCAGGCCCGGGGTGGATTCAAACCTGCCACCCTAGGTGTATGTGGCTGGCACCTTAGCCACTTGAGCCATCAAGCCACTTTGGCCACAGGCGCCAAAATGGATAATTCATTTATCCATTTTCGAAATAAATGTTTTCGAAAAGGAACTTACCAAACCATGGACTACTGTGCATTAGCCACATCCTTCCCAAACACTCTGTTGATATTTCGAGCTGTCTGCACTGCACCAGCTAATGGAACTCATCATATTCAAAATAACACAAATTTTTTGACTTATCCTGGTTTCACAAAAATTGCTCTAAAAAAATTTGAAAGATAATCACAAGCCATAGCACGTGTTTGAAAAAGTGAGGATGTATTTTCACAATAAAAATAAAACAGAAGTGCCTCAAAGCAAAATGTCAGAGATATCAACTGTTATACTTAATACTTAAGGAAATCAGACACTTCACACTTAATAACATATTTAAAGCCATGCAACTTAAACCTTAATGTACAATCAATCAGCTGGAAAAGTTGTTAAAATGCATACTCTTAGATTTAATAGGACAGGTTAAATCCTCAGCTTGCAGTTTTAACAAGCTCCCAAATACCAATCCTGCTGCTCTGGGAACCATACTTGGAGTAATAAAGCATAAGAAATGGTTATTTAAAAGAAATAAAGACAAGGAATATGTCATTGTGGGGAAATTACTCTTGACCAACATGGGTAAGGAATGGCTCTTAGTATTTACTGAATAAATGAATGAAAACTTGCTAATAACTAGTGACGATAAATTTGAGTAGATCGGCTCGGTGCCTGTAGCTCAGTGGCTAGAGTGCCGGCCACATACACCGGAGCTGGCAGGTTTGAACCCAGCCCAGGCCTGCCAAACAATAAAAATAACAACTACAACAAAAAAATAGCTAGGCGTTGTGGCGGGCACCTGTAGTCCCAGCTACTTGGGGGGCTGAAGCAAGAGAATCGCTTCAGTCCAGGAGTTGGAGGTTGCTGTGAGCTGTGATGCCACAGCACTCTACCAAGGGCAACATAATGAGACTCTGTCTCAAAAATAAATAAATAAATAAATAAATTTGAGTAGATCAACCACCATTTTCCTGGTTTCCATTTAAAGAACACACAAAGCTCAGATGCCAGGATGCTCTAAAGGACTAACTCTGTAATATGAAATACAAAACATGCTAAGAAGCATCAGCACTTTTTTTTTTGAGACAAAGCCTCAAGCTGTCCCCCCAGGTAGAGTGCTATGGCATCACAGCTCACAGCAACCTTCAACTCCTGGGCTCAAGCAAGTCTCCTACCTAAGCCTCCCAAGTAGCTGGGACCACAGGTGCCCACCACAACGTCTGGTTATTTTTTGGTTGCAGCTGTCATTGTTGTTTGGTGGGCCTGGGCTGGATTCGAACCCGCCACCTTGGGTGTATGTGGCTGGCGCCTTAGCCACTTGAGCCACAGGCGCCAAGCCATCAGCACTTTTTTGAACTGACAAAAAACATCTTCTAAACTAAAGCTTTCTATTGGACTCTTGTGGAAGTGCCAGAAGTGGTATGAAATAGTGAGGCTACCTAATTTCTAGTTCAATAAAAAGGTAAACTACCAAGTGGCGCCTATGGCTCAAAGAAGTAGGGCACCAGCCCCATATACTGGAGGCAGTAGGTTCAAACCTGGCCCAGGCTAAAAGCTGCAAAAAAAAAAAAAAAAAAGGTAAACTACCAATTGCTTACATGCCTCATGAGAGATTTTAATAACCTCTCATATCTTTTTAGTATTCTGCAGTTTTCAAGGTACTTTCATGAATGAGGGTCTCATAAAAACCCTGTGATTGCCAAAGATACATTAAGCCAAGGAAAAGATGCTCAATATCATTAATCATTATGGAAATAGAAATCAAAACCACAACGAGATACCACTTTACACCCACTAACATGCATTTAATCTTTGACAGATAACAAATGTTAGGGGTAATGGGAAGAAACTGAAACCTTTATACACTGCTAAAATGTCCAGAAATGTAAAAAGGTACAGCCACTTGGAAAATAGCTTGGCAATTCCTCAAAATGTTCACCACAGAGTTACCATATGACCTAGCAATTCTACTCCTAGGTATATATATGTTACAAGAGAAATGAAAAAATATGTCCACACAAAACCTGCACAATGTTCACAGCAGTATCACTCAAAAGAGCCAAAGAGATAGCTGTGGTGGCTTATGCCTATAATTCTAGCCTCTCCAGAAGCTCAGGCAGAGGATGGCTTGAATCCAGGAGGAGTTTGAGGCAGCAATGAGCTGTGACTGGGCCACTTACTCCAGCCTAGGCAACAGAGCAAGATTTTGTCACCAAAAAGTAGAAACAGAAACTGATATTCATATTATTTAGAATATGGATTAGACAATTCATATTATTTAGCAATAAAAAGGAATGACATATGCTAGTCATTCCTCAGTAACCTCAGTAACCTCTAAAAACCTCAATCAGAAATGGTAAAAGGGAAATAACAACAGATGCCACAGAGATACAAGAGATTATCTCTGAATACTACAAGTGACTCTATGTTCAGAAATTTGACAATGTGAAGGAAATGGATCAATAATTTGGAATCACACCCTCTCCCTAGACTTAGCCAGGAAGAAACAGATCTCCTTAACAGACCAATTTCAAGCACTGAGAACAAAGAAACAATAAAAAATCTCCCAACAGGCTCAGTGCCTGCAGCTCAGTGGTTACAGGCCTCATACACCAGGACTGATGGGTTCAAACCCAGCCCAGGCCTGCTAAACAAAAATGACAACTGCAACAACAAAATAGCCAGACACTGTGCAGGCACCTGTAGTTCCAGCTACTTGGGAGGCTGAGGCAAGAGAATCACTTAAGCCCAAGACTTTGAGGTTGCTGTGAGCTGTGATGCCATATCACTCTACCTAGGGCGACAGCTTAAGATTCTGTCTCAAAAAAATAAATAAAATTTTGAAGGAGGGCAGGCGTGGTGGCTCCCACCTGTAATCCTAGCACTTTGGGAGGCCAATGTGGGTGGGTTGCCTGAGACCAGCCTGAGCAAGAGTGAGACCCGGTCTCTAAAAAATACCCAGGCATTGTGGCGGGCACTTGTAGTCCCAGTTACTCCGGAGGCTGAGGCACATGTATCACGTGAGCCCAAGACTTTGAGGTTGCTATGAGCTATGATGCCACAGTACTCTGCCAAGGGTGATAAATTGAGATTCTGTTTCAAAAAAATAAAGTAAAAAAATTTTGATACATGGAGGCATAGGTACCTCCTCCATGGAGGAAAGGTACATATCTTTCTTTTGTCCTAGGTGAAAGTTATTGGTTACTTTTCTCAAATCAAAGAGATAGATTCCCTTATGATAGTAAAGATAATTCAAGTTCAGTTTCACTGACTAGCTGTGTGGCTCTGTGCAAGATCTTCAGCTTTCTTAGCCCTCAGCTTTCTTATTTCTGAAATAGAAATGATACAGACTTGTCTTTTGAGGTAGTTGTGAGAGTTAAATGAGGTAACCTCTTAAAAACCTCTGGTATGTGGTAGGCACACAAGAAAAACTTACACTAAATAGTGGAATAGATAAACCCTGAGCTCAAAGCTGTTAGTCTTAGAATAACTCTGTACATTCAGAAGCTACTGCTCTTGTTAGCACCTGAGATCTTACCTGGTTCCCATTCCCCTTACCCCCCAGGTACATGTGCCTCCACCTGGCTCTTAGGAACAAGTAACCTTATCTCAAGAAGGCCTCCCTTTCATCCCATTCACAGCACGGACATCTGTGAAACACAATTTATTATACAAAACAAGGTGCATTAGAAATTCAGTGTCAGAAGAGCTCTGTATTCCAAAGGCTGGGGACTGGCTCTTTTCCCTTAGAACCTCCTCACCCAACCCTTACTAAGGAGTCAGAGAGTCAGGCCAGACACACAGGTCTCCAAAGACTCCCAGCCCCAGCCCAGAAGGGTGAGAACCAGGTATAGGTACCTAAGTGTAGGGCTCATGCAGTGGGTCAGGCACCACCCTTCCTATGTGTGACCATAGGTCACCAACAGTGGGGTGTGGGCTTGCATCTCCAAGAATAGGGAGGCTCCTCCTAGGAAAAGCTGGACTGGGTGGCACCTGTTGCTCAAGCAGCTAAGGTACCAGCCACATATATCAGAGCTGATGGGTTCAAATTTGACCTGGGCCTGTCAAACAATGACAACTACAACCAAAAAAAAAAAAAAAATAGTTGGGTGTTGTGATGGGCGCCTGTAGTCCCAGCTATTTGGGAGGCTGAGGCAAGAGAATCACTTAAGCCCAGGAGTTGGAGGTTGCTGTGGGCTGTGATGCCACGGCACTCTACCCAAGGTGATAGCTTGAGACTGTGTCTCAAAAAAAGAAAAGAAAAAAGCGGGACCTGTGCCTGGGGTAGAAACACCAGATTCCTCTATAAACAACTAAAGCAAAAATGTGGAACCCACCAAAATCTGGGGACAGATAAAAGCTTCTCCCCCAAACACCAACTATATAATAGATTCTACAAAAATAAAGCAAGAGTTGACTGCCTTTTGGGGCAGCTATGTGGGCATGTAACCTGACCATCCCATATAGGAATGGAAAAGGTGGCTGAGGGTCAGCACCAAAGGTCCCACCGGGGTCTCCCTGCTTCCCCTCCATCTACCATACGATCCTTGGATTGAGGACCTTTTATTTCCTCCTGTGTTTCTCCAACTCAGGCATAGAGTTTATGTATATAAAATCCATGGGACAGGCTGATAGAGAAAGTTCCTGGCAATGTGGGAGCTATCCCCAAGAAGGACCCTGCAGGCAAGAAACTGGTCACTACTTGAGTGGCCACAGGAAGTGGCTTGAGCCAGGAGCAGGGAATAAGGTCTGTAGCCTTGGACCCTCTTGCAGACCTGGGAGGGAGGCAGTGCTCACAGTAGTTTACCACTAACTAGCCTCACACAGCCTGCAGCTCTCCCTGCAGGCGACTCAGCTCCTCAAGCTCCTGCTTGTGGCGATCTGTCTTGTGGGCCACCAAGGAGCGGTAGAAATGCAGGGCAAAGGCCACAAATACAAGCCCCACAGGTACCATGATTGCTGTGGAGGCCATGGCTGCTTGCCAGCCTGGCCCATAGGCCCCACCACCACCACATGCTTGCTGGGGTGGGCAGGCTTCAGATGGCTCAGTCAGTGATGAGGCTGTAGAAACAGAGGATGGTGGGAGGTTGGAAGCTGGACTAAGAGAGGTGGCCACTGGTGGCAGAGTCCCAGCAGACACCTGGGATGCAGGCACCTCAGGGACTGGTGTATTCAAGGGGGCCCCAATAGGCACAAACTTGACCCAGCCAACCAGGACAACTTCAGCAAGGAACAGAAAGGTGCCCAAGACAGTGGAGAAGCCCCAGGCCAGCTCCACATACCGGTGGAATCTCTGGTGTGGTGACTGGTGGACAGAGTTGAGGTTGTGGATGTTGCTCACGGCTTCAATGTGGGGCAGCAGGCATGTGGAGACCATCAGTGCAAAGAGGTGCACAGCCACTAGCACGGTGGTGCAGGCACTAAAGGCCACTAACAGGCCTGGAGGGTATTCATGCTTTCTCTCCAGCTGTACCTCCACCATGGCCACCTGTGGGGACAAGAGGAGGTGGATTGAGTGTCCATAACCTCCTCAGCAGCGAAGGTTTTTTGGCCTGTTGATATACATCACTGATATATCCCTAGGACTAGAACAGTGCCTGGCAGAAAGAGGACTCAGCCTTTACTGAGAGAATGAATGGGCAGCCTTGGAAAAGCTCTGTCCTGTTCTGGCCTTGGTTTTTCCACCTGGCTATCAAGAGGCCTGGATGACAGTTTTCTGACTGGTTCACCTTGTAATAGGAGCTGGGCTGTCTGGGTCACTTTCAGGTCTGCAATCTGTGTAATCTTCAGAAAGTTGTTTAGTTTTCTCTGTGCCTCAATTTCCTATCTGGAAGTGGGGGTTGATAACAGCACCTACCTGTCTTATAGGATTGTTGTGGAAATTAAATGAGATAGTACATGTGAAGTGCGAAGAACAATGTTAGGCACACAGTAGGAACTAGGTGTTTGCTGTTTATTTTTTGAGACAGAGTTTTAGTATGTTGCCCTTGATAGATTGCTGGGGCATCACAGCTCACAGCAACCTCAAACTCTTGGGCTTGAGTGATTCTCTTGCCTCAGCCTCCCAAGTAGCTGGGACTACAGATGCCCACCACAAATGCCTGGATATTTTTTTGTTGTTGTTTAGCATGCCCAGGCCAAGTTCAAACCTACCAGCCTCAGTGTACGTGGCTGGTGCCCTAACCACTGGGCTACAGGTTCCATGCCTGTTTGCTGTTTATTATTATAGTTAATGCTAAAGCCTGAGGCTAGAGTTTGCAAATTGGCACACCATGAACGATAGCCAGTTTGGAGTTATGTTTTGCTTGGCTCACAGTGTGTTTAAAAAAAAAAAATTGAACAAGTTGCTATCTTTTAAAACTCAAGAGAGTTCATATATTCCCATTTCCAGATCATCTTGAAAACTTGCAAGATATGGTTACACTAGCCCCATATTCCTCCAGGGCAACTGTCAGCTGAATTGAGACTGGTCCCCGCCTTTGGACAGGTCATGGGGTCTTTTTTCTTTTTTTTTTTTTTCAGACAAAGCCTCAAGCTGTCTGTCATCATGGGTGGAGGGCCAGGGCATCACAGCTCACAGCAACTTCCAACTCCTGAGCTTAAGTGATTCTCTTGCCTCTGCCTCCCAAGTAGCTGGGACTACAGGCACCCACAATGCCCAGCTATTTTTTTGTTGTAGTTATCATTGTTGTTTGGCAGGCCTGGGCTGGATTCGAACCTGCCAGCTCTGTGGCTGGTGATTTAGCCGCTTGAGCTACAGGCGCCAAGCCCATGGGATCTCTTGATCACCAGTCTCTCCCAGGTAACTTGGTATCTATATGACCTGTCTGGTCTTTGCAGGTGTTTGAGCTGACAACCCTGTTCTAGGGATGTATAAATTTATACTCTAGAACCAGGCTTGGTGCTTGTGGCTCAACTGGCTAAGGCGCCAGCCACATACACCTGAGCTGTTGGGTTCCAAATCCAAACAATGTTGGGCCTGCCAAACAATGACGGCTGCAACCAAAAAATAGCTGGGCGTTGTGGCGGGTGCCTGTGGTCCCAGCTACTTGGGAGGCAGAGGCAGGAGACTCACTTGAGCCCAGGAGTTGGAGGATGCTGTGAGCTGTGATGCCACAGCACTCTACCCAGGGTAATAGCTTGAGGCTCTGTCTCAAAAAAAATAGACTCTAGAACCAGACAGCTTAAATTCAAATCCTGACACTTATTTGCTTTGGGGTTTTGGGCAACTGTCTTAACATTTCTTTTTTTTCTTTTTTGAGACGGAGCCTCAAGCTATCCCCCTGGGTAGAGTGCGGTGGCATCACAGCTCACAGCAACCTCCAACTCCTGGGCTCAAGCGAGTCTCCTGCCTCAGCCTCCCAAGTAGCTG
>CAUYQV010122144.1:0-13611 GCA_963574575.1 Galagoides demidoff
ACCACAATGCCTGGCTATTTTTTGGTTGCAGCCATCATTGTTGTTTGGCGGGCCCTGGGGATTCAAACCGGCCACCTTAGGTGTACGTGGCTGACACCTTAGCCGATTGAGCCACAGGCGCCGAGCCGAAGCCTGCTCTTCTAAACAAATCTCATCACAAACTTCAGTGTCCACTTGCCCATTCATGCAGTAAACATTCACTGAGTACCAATAATGTGCAAAGGTCACTCAGGAAAGAAAGAGGGATGGAGAAATGAATGGACTTCATGTAGATCTGTGCTGTCACTTATAAGTGATCTGACAGGAGTGTAACGGAATGTGGTGGAGAAGTCAGAATATTGGGGGACCTTTTACTACTGATGTCCATGAAGACTTACATGATCACAGAGGTTTTTTGTGGAGACACGGTCTTATTCTGTTGCCCAGGCTGGAGCGCAGGGACATGATCATAGCTCACGACAACCTCAAACTCCTGGGCTCAAGTGATCCATACCACCTTGGCCTCCCAAAGTGCTGGGCTACACTGACTGGTTTTCAAAATGTGCATCACAAAGGTCCCTCAGGAGCCTCCTTTACAGTGAATAAGAAGAGCTTGAGCTGTCCCCCTGGGTAGAGTGCTCACAGCAACCTCCAAATCCTGGGCTCAAGAGAGTCTCCTGCCTCTGCCTCCCAGGTAGCTGGGACCACAAGCGCCCACCACAATGCCTGGCTATTTTTTTTTTTTTTGGTTGCAGCCATCATTGTTGTTTGGCGGGCCCAGGCTGGATTTGAACCCGCCACCTTAGGTGTATGTAGCTGGCACCTTAGCCACTTCAGCCACAGGCCGAGCCCACACAACCTGTTTCTATAGGTCCTTTCATTTGGAAATACCCAGAGGGTTAATAAGAAATTCAGACTGAGGGTGGCAGTGGGTTTGAACCTGGCCTTAGCCAAACTTCAATAAAAAAAATAGCCAGGCGTTGTGGCAAGCGCCTGTATTTCTAGCCACTCGGGAGGCTGAGGCAGGAGAGTGGCCTAAGCCCAGGAGTTGGAGGTTGCTATGAGCTATATGATGCCATGGCACTCTACCGAGGGTGATAAAGTAAGACTGTCTCTACAAAAAAATAAAAAATAAATAAAAATAGAAATTCAGACTGGAGGTTCAGAAATGAGGTCAGAGCTAGAGCTATAGACTTGGGAACCCTCAACACCACATTAAGAATAAAAACTATGGGAGTAAGGTCAAGGTGAGAGAATCCATCATTTGAGGCCTGCCAGGAGTCAGAGACGAGCCTGGGCAACATAGTGAAACCTCATCTCTATGAAAAAATTTTAAGTTAGCCAAGCATAGTGGCATGTGCCTGTTAGTCCCAGCTACATGGCAAGCCAAGGTGGGAAGACTCATTGACAGCAGGAGTCTGAGGTTATACTGAGCTACAATGATGCAACATACTCCAGCACCAGCTACCAAGCGAGACCCTATCTCAAACAAACAAAACTGTGGGAACAGATAAGAAGACAAAGCAACTGACAACCAAGCCTTCCAGGGACAGGAAGAAGAGCGAAGAGGAGATTCAGAAGTAGACAGGTAAAAGGATATCAAAAAGCCAAGGAGGGGAGAGCTCCAAAGAGGGAGAATCCATAGTGCCAAAGAAACCAAAAGAGCTGAGCAGGGAAGTCAACAAGGAACTCAGCAATGGGGAGATATCAGGACTTTTTTTTTTTGAGAAAGAGCCTTAAGCTGTCACCCTGGGTAGAGTGACGTAGCATCACAGCTCACAGCAACCTCCAACTCCTGGGCTCAAGTGAGTCTCCTGCCTCGGCCTCCCAAGTAGCTGGGACCACAGACGCCCACCACAACGCCTGGCTATTTTTGGTTGCAGCCATCATTGTTGTCTGGCGTGTCCGGGCTGGATTTGACCCCGCCACCTTAGGTGTATGTGGCTGGCACCTTAGCCACTTGAGCCATAGGCGCTGAGCTGTCAGGACTATTTTTTTCATAAATTCTTATAGACAGTGAGGAAGTACAAGTAAATACAAAGGCTATTTTTGAGAATTTCAAGGGAAGAAATGAGATCATCATTTGAGAAGGAAATTTCCTCTAGAATTTTATTTACGACTGGGGCTATATGAGTATGGTTTCATAGGCAAAGAGGAAAGAAGCTTGTGAAAGAGATATTAGGATATATGGTAGACAAAATAAGGGTCCCCCAAAGATGTCCTCTTCCTCATCCCAATCAGTAACATTGACAGAGAATTAAGGTTGCTAATGAGATGTCTTTAAAATACAGAGATTGGCTCGACACCTGTAGCTCAGTGGTTAGGGCACCAGCCACATACACCAGGGCTGGCGGGTTCAAACCCAGCCCAGGCCTGCTAAACAACGACAACCACAAGAAAACAGCCAGGCATTATGGTAGGCACCTGTAGTCCCAGGTACTTGGGAGGCTGAGGCAAAAGAATTGCTTCACGCCAAGAGTTGAAGGTTGCTGTGAGCTGTGACACCACTGCACTCTACCAAGGCTAAAAATGGTGAAACTGTCTCAAAATATATACATATAAAATAGGGAGATTATCTTGGATTATCCAGGTGAGCCAATGTAATCCCAATATGGCTTAATAATAGAGAAGGAAATGCAAGAGTCTGTCATGGTGACATCCCTGGAAAAAGACCTGGCCTTTGGAGAGGGAGGAAGAGGGCCAGGAGCCAAGCAATGTCTGTGGCCTAAGGAAGCTGGAGACAAGGAAACAGATTCTCCCAAGAGCCTCCAGGAAGGTGCACAGCCCTCGTGACACCTTAATTTTAGCCCAGTAAACCCCATTTTTGACTTATGAACTGAAGAACTATAAGAGAATAAATCTGTGTTCTTTTAAGCCTGTCTATGGTTAATTTGTTATAGCAGCAATAGAAAACTAGATAAATTTATAGATCCAAGTTCTGGAGGAGCCAGAAGGGGTCCCAACAAAGAACCAGAATGCAGATTTGGGAAAGGAAGAGGATGTCTTTCCTCTTATCTGTGTGTTCAAAGTGCCTCCTGAACACCCAGTAAACATACTCCTACGCTGTGCTTAGTGCTTTGGCAATTCAAGGATGAATGAGACATGACCTTTAATCTTAAGGAGTTCACAACCTAGCTGGAGGGAGATGCAGTGTCCAAATCTATGCCCTTTGCACTACCATTAGGCTGCCTCTGACCAAAGCAGTCAGGTCTATTTGAACATCTTTTCACTCTTCCTGCTACGAGGCATCCATGTCTTCCTTACAGTGCTACCTACCCCTGAGATGTGCTCCAATTTCTAAATTCCCTCAGTATGTAACAGCAAGGGCTGTTTTAAAATCCCAGTTTATCCAACTAGTTGCATTAGCCTGGGGAAAGCAAGAACCCTGCCCATGAAACAGGAGCAACAAACAAACCCTCCCCCAAAGGACTGTGTGAGGACAAGATGGGGTAGCTGGACCTTCCAGGCCCCTGCCTGCAACACAGCTGGAGTTCAATGCTCCCAAGTTCTCTGTTCCCCTCCTAACATCTGCCATCCATGGTCAAGGTCAGTGTTCCTGACAGAGTCTATTCTGTAGCAAGAAGAACTTTCAATCGTTTTTTGTTTTTGTTTTTTTGAGACAATCTCACTTTATTGCCCTCAGTTGAGTTCTATGGCATCATAGCTCACAGCAACCTCTAATTCTTGGGCTCAAGTGATTCTCTTGCTAGGTAACTAGGAGTAACTAGGACTACAGGGGCCCACCACAACGTCTGGCTATTTTTGGTTAGAGTTGTCATTGTTGTCTAGCAGGCCTGGGCTGGATCCGAGCCTGCCAGCTCCAGTGTATGTGGCTGGAGCCTTAGCCGCTGAGCTACAGGTGCTGAGCCAAGAAGAACTAATTGTTCTCTTACCACGTTTTGTTTTAGGAACTCACTTTCTCAAAGCAGCTTGAACTAACAAGAACTTCTGCCGCAGACACATTACTGTGGCTCAGTCCATGGCTAAGTAAAAACTCTACAGCTTGGGTACTTCAGCAGTCTGTCAACCACGGCACTTTTACCAAAAACAGATTATCAGACTGCCCTAAAAAAGGCACTTGACATAGGCAGTGGAATAGAAACTGAACAGCAAGAAGCCCAAATTACAGCTTAGGGATGCTTAAGAGTGACAGAACACAAGGGTGCTCTCTGGAAAAAGCTGTCTCCAAATATGCTACAATGCTATTTCCAGGGATGTGCAAACTTGTTCAGCTTCTGCCCCCAACCCTTGGCTATCAGTCCTCCAACTCCCCCAGTCAATTAATCCTGATGGTGGCTTTTACTAAAATAAACCTGATCTTCCATTCATTCATTACACATTTACAGAGAATTCATGGCAAGCGCTGTGGACCATGTTGTTACCTCAAGAAATGAGGATAAAAGTGGCACAGAGATCGGCTTCAGAAGGTTATCTCATTCACCAGCCTATGACAACTGTGCTGAGAAGCAAAGCACTGTAGGGTTTCAAAGGAGAAAGGAACTAGAAGGGAAACAATGATATTTCTAAGAATAGTGGCTTTTGAAAAGGGGTAGTAGGAATCTGACTGTTCCAGGAGACCCTGGAAGACAACTCCCTGTCTTCTCCTGCCTCGAAAACACTTGCAGTCAAAAAAAAAAGAGGGGGCCAGAACAGTGCCTCACACCTATAATCCTAGCACTCAGGTGGATGGATTGCCTGAGCTCACAGGTTCCAGACCAGCCTGAGTCAGAGCAAGACCGTGTCTCTAGAAAATAACTGGGCATTGTGGTGGGCGCCTATAGTCCCAACTACTCAGGAGGCTGAGGTAAAAGAATAGCTTGAGCTGAAGAGTTTGAGGTTGCTGTGAGCTATGATGTCACAACACTCTACTGGGGGTTACAAAGTGAGACTGTCTCACAAAACAAAACAAAACAAAAACAGCTCCTTGGGCCAGGCACCGTGCCTCAGACCTATAATCCTAGCACTCTGGGAGGCTGACGTGGTTGGACTGCTTGAGCTCAGAAGTTCAAGAACAGCCTGAGCAAGAGTAAGACCCCATCTCTAAAAAATAGCTAGGCATTGTGACGGGCACCTATAATCCTAGCTACTTGGGAGAATGAGGCAAGTAAGTTACTTGAGCCCAAGAGGTTGAGGCTGAGGCAACAAAGTGAAACTCTGTCTCAAAAATAAATAAATAAATAACCACCTGCAGTCTGGTGACTGGCACAGCAATGTGATGTACTTACTCCACTGAACTGTACACAATTGTTAAAAATGGTACATTTTATGGCATGCATATTTTACGATTAAAAAAAAAAATTACTCGGCTTGGCACCTGTGGCTCAAGCGGCTAAGGCACCAGCCACATACACCTGAGCTGGTGGGTTCAAATCCAGCCTGGGCCCACCAAACAACAATGATGGCTGCAACAACAAAATAGCCGGGCATTGTGGCAGGCGCCTATAGTCCCAGCTACTTGGGAGGCAGAGGCAGGAGACTTGCTTGAGCCCAGGAGTTGGAGGTTGCTGTGAGCTGTGATGCCACAGTACTCTACCCAGGGTGACGGCTTGAAGCTCTGTCTCAAAAAAAAAAAAAAAAAATTACTCTGGGCAGCATCTGTGGCCCAAAGGAGTAGGGCACTGGCCCCATATGCTGGAGGTGGCAGGTTCAAACCCAGCCCTGGCCAAAACCACAAAAAAAAAACAAAAAAAAAAAACACAAGACTCAGGCCGGGCACAATGGCTCACACTTGTAATCCCAGCACTCTGGGAGACAGGTGGATGGATTGCTTGAGCTCACAAATTCAAGACCAACCTGAGCAAAAGCTAGAAAAATTAAGGCGAGAAGATTGCCTGAGCCCAAGAGGTGGCAGTTACTGTAAGTTATGATACCAAAGCACTCTACCCAGGGCAACAGTTTGAGACCGTCTCAAAAAAAAAAAAGCAAAAAAACTCAGACCCAACTGCAGCCATCCCCTTCAACTTCCTTAAATACCCAGAATCCAATCACTCTCCTCTTCATTATCTCCTACTCAGTGGGACCTTGCTCTTTTTAACAAGGCACACTTGGCCATGTCTCCCATTCTCTTGAATTTTTCTACTGCCCTCGTCGTCTGGCTACATACATTGTTCTCTTTTAGTTCCCCCAACCTCCAGCTGCTCCCTTTCATCCTACACAGACACCCCCCACCCAACGCCTGCATCAAATCTGCATCCTCACAGCCCCCAAATTGTACTAACTTCTTTTTTTTTTTTTTGACAGCACCTCAAGCTATCGTTCTGGGTAGAGCGTGCCCTGGTATCACAGCTCACAGCAACCTCCAACTCCTGGACTCAAGTGATTCTCCTGCCTCTGCCCCCCAAGTAGCTGGGACTACAGGCCCCTGCCACATCACCCAGCTGTTTTTTGGTTCAGCCATCATTGTTTGGCGGGCCCAGGCTGGGTTCAAACCCGCCAGCTCAGGTGTATGTGGCTGGCTCCTTCCTTAGCCACTTGAGCCACAGGCGCCAAGCCTGAACTGACTACTTACTGGCACTAAAACCCCCTAATTTTTCTTATAACCCCCATCCTACACAAATTGGATCATCATCCCTCATCCTACACAGATTGGATCATCATCCATCTACCGGGTAACTCCAGCTGGACACTCGCATCAATCCCTACCCTCCTACACTACCCACATCCAGTCACCTAATCTCATGTTCCTTCCTTTCAAGAGGCGCTCAAGTCCATTTTTCTGTCCCCATCCCTATCACCACTGACCATAGACCCTCGGGTCCACACACAGACCCCAGATCCTCACTATCTCTCTTAGACTAAAGGTTTCTTTCTTTCTTTTTTTTTTTTTTTTGAGACAGAGCCTCAAGCTATCCCCTAGCAACCTCCAACTCCTGGGCTCAAGTGAGTCTCCTGCCTCCGCCTCCCAAGTAGCTGGGACCACAGGCGCCCACCACAACGCCTGGCTATTTTTTGGTTGCAGCCATCATTGTTGTTTTGGCGGGCCCGGGCTGGATTCAAACCCGCCACCTTAGGTGTATGTGGCTGGCACCTCAGCCACTTGAGCCACAGGCGCCAAGCCAGACTAAAGGTACTGATTTCCCTGTTCAAATCTCTTTTCCTTCTTTCCTGAAGTAGAAGTATTTAGTTATAAAAATAACATGCTAACCATAAAAAATATTCAAATGACGCATAAATGTAGGAAGTGAAATCATCCAAAATTCCACCTTCATGAGAACCTCTGTTAACCATTTCTAATTTTGCATTCTTTCCCACCCCCAAATCTTTGTACTGCTTCCAGAATGTTCTTCCAAAACATCAGCAGAGCGCTTAAAAAAACCACCACTGGACAACCAAAAGACAACTGACAGTTTCATGAGCACATCAATGAAAGGGGAAAAGGAGTGGGAAATGGCCTATTTAGGAAAACTAAGGAGACATCCTGGCTCGGTGACTGTAGCTCAGTAGTTAGGGCGCCGGCTACATACACAGGGGCTGGCGGGTTCAAACCCAGTCCAGGACTGCTAAACAACAATGACAACTACAACAAAAAAATAGCTGGGTGTTGTGGTGGGCGCCTGTAGTCCCAGCTACTTGGGAAGCTGAGGCAAGAGAATCGCTTAAGCCCCAAGAGTTTGAGGTTATGGGAACTGTGACACCACAGCACTCTACCAAGGGCAACATAATGAGACTCTATGTCTCAAAAAAGTAAATAAACAGACTTCCTATGCCTGTAATCCTAGCACTCTGGGAGGCCAACGCAGGCGAAATGCCTGAGCTTAGTAGTTCAAGAATAGCCTGACCAAGAGGGAGACCCATCTCTAAAAATAGCCAGCGCTATAGCAGGTGCCTATATAGTCCCAGCTACTTGGGAGGCTGAAGCAAGAAAATCGCTTAAGCCCAGGAGTTGGAGGCTGTTGTGAGCTATGATGCCATGACACTCTACCAAGGGTGCAAGGGTGACTGAGTGAGACTCTCTCAAAAAAAAAAAAAAAAAAAAAAAAAGAAAGAAAGAAAGGAGTCATAACATGTAAGCTTTGACATGATCCTTGACATGAACCAACCAACCATAGGATAGATTTGGTTGGACAACTAGGGAAATATGATGAAGAATTAGATATTAGATGATGCTTAAAAAACTGTAATTTTTTTAAGTATAATAATGGCATAATGATTTTTTTTAAGTGATATACACAGAAGTAGGGAAGAAATGACATGGTACTTTAGATTTGTTTTAAAATACTTCAGCAAGGCTCGGCGCCTGTGGCTCAATCGGCTAAGGCGCCAGCCATGTACACCTAAGGTGGCAGGTTTGAATCCCCAGCCCGGGCCTGCCACACAACAATGATGGCTGCAACCTAAAAACGGCCGGGCATTGTGGCGGGCGCCTGTGGTCCCAGCTGCTTGGGAGGTGGAGGCGGGAGACTCGCTTGAGCCCAGGAGTTGGAGGTTGCTGTGAGCTGTGATGCCATGGCACTCTGCCCAGGGGGATAGCTTGAGGCTCCGTCTCAAAAAAAAAAAAAAAAAATACTTCAGTAGTCCAGGGACAGTGGCTCATGCCTATAATCCTTGCAATCTGGGAGACTAAGCAGGGAGGATCACTTGAGCTGAGGAGTATGAGACCAGCCTGAGCAAAAGCCAAGACCCCATCTCTACAAAACATGGAAAAACTAGCCAGGTGGTTTTTTTTTTTTTTTTTTTTTTTTTTTTGTGACAGAGCCTCAAGCGGTCACCCTGGGTAGAGTGCTATGGCATCACAGCTCATAGCAACCTCCAACTCCTGGGTTCATGCTCATGTGAGTCTCCTGCCTCCACCTCCCAAGTAGCTGGGACTACAGGCGCCCGCCACAACGCCCGGCTATTTTTTCGTTGCAGCCATCATTGTTGTTTGGTGGGCCTGGGCTGGATTTGAACCCACCAGCTCAGGTGTATGTGGCTGGCACCTTAGCAGCTTGAGCCACAGGTGCCGAGCCTAGCCAGGTGTTTTGGCAAGCACCTGTAGTCCCAGCTACTTGGGAGGCTGAGGCAGGAAGATCTCTTAAACCCAAGAGTTTGAGGTTGCTGTGAGCTATGTAACACCAGAGCACTCTAGCTATTAGTCTGTCTCAAAAAGTGAGACTGTCTCAAAAAAATAACAATACTTCAGCAAATTAAAAATGAGAAAGACGAAGCAGATGTGGCAAAATCCTGACAATTGTTAGATCAACATTGAGTATCTGTGGGATCACTGTATTTCTTTTAGTGTGTGTATCTAACAGAATTTATTATGAAAGTTTTCAATCTCCATGCATTTGGTGGAGAACCTTCCACTGTTTCCCACACCACAACTCTAAAGTTGAATTGCTTGGCTGGGCGCAGTGGCTCATGCCTATAATCCTAGCACTCTGGGAGGCCAAGAGACAGATGGATAGCTTTGAGCTCACAAGTTTTGGACCTGCCTGAGCAAAAAAAAAAAAAAAAACAAGATCTGTCTCTATGTCTCTACTAAAAATAGAAAAATTGAGGCAAGAGGATCTCTTGAGCCCAAAAGTTGGAGGTTGCTATGAACTACAATGCCACAGCTTTCTACCTAGGGCTACAGCTTGAGACTCTGTCCAAAAAAAAAAGTTGAATTGCTTCCCAGAGCAATAAGGCAGATCCTTCACAGGTTCTGGCACCTGACATCCACCCAACATCATCTCCTGAGACCATTTGTAGTCCTCTGTGTCTGAGACAAACTAACCCACTGCAGACCTCCCACATACTTTGACTTTGGCATGAGTTATCATCACCATTTACAACACTCTTCTCACCAAGATTCTCTCTCAAAGAATTTCATTCTCTCTACTGTTATCTTCCCACTAACCTTAAGCCAAGCTAAAATGCTTCCTTCCGGTGGCACCCAAAGCTCAGTTGGTGGGGAATCAGCCACAAGAACCCAAGCTGGTGGGTTCAGAACCCAGCCTGGGCCTTCTAGACAACAATGATAACTGCAACAAAAAAACAGCCGGGCATAGCTGTAGTCCCAGCTACTGGGGAGCCTGAGGCAGGAGAATCACTTAAGCCCAAGAGTTTGAGGTTACTGTGAGCTGTGATGCCAGAGCACTCTGAGAGTAACATAAGTGAGACTCTGTCTCAAATAAATAAATATATAAAGAAAATAAAATGCTTCCTTCTCTCGGGAAGTCCTGAACTCTGCACTCCAACCCCAAGCTGAGCTGCTAACTCTTCTACTTATGCCACACAACACTTTCACTAAGTACAGAATGACCTGTTCCTATCTGTTTACCATTCTAGACCAAGTTCCCAGAAGGCAGTTCTGGCCCAGGGTAGGCACACCACAAATGACCACAAAGCACAGTTTAGAGGCAGAGCAAGCAGCCAAGGTGACTTTAGAGATTTTTTTTACTTCAAACAAGCCAGCACATGTCAAGGGTGGAGGGATGGTTGGTCACGTAGTGGATAACACAGGGGTATTATCATCAGGGTACACTGAAAAGTCCTTACAGAAATGGAAAGGAACCAGGAAGGCACTCAGTGACTTCTGAGCAGGAGACTGAATGATAGAGATATGTTAGAGAAAAGACGCCTTCTCTTGTGGAAGGATTCCTGACTTTTCTCCCCATGCCTTGGAGTTAACTGTGCTTTCCTGACTTACGATCTACCTTTTGCAAAGGGAGTACATTCTGGTCTGCATCCACACCACATAGAAGTTGAAAGGGGAATTGCTTTATCCCTATGAGGGCCTATGACTAGGTAGGTAATCTAAGTAAAGGAGTAGCAGGGCCATTTGGCCACAGGTGAAAAACTACTTGCTTTAATCATTGTAACTTGTAATAAAAAGACATTCTAAGGTCTATATGCCTGATTTTTGCATCCATCATTTAATGGTTCCAAATTCAGGAGGAAAAATGAATGTTATTTATTGGCCTCCTGTACCTCCCCTCCCAACAAAAATACCCCTAACAAACTTGACTCTGTAGTAATTAATACTAATTTATCAGGCCAGGCACAGTGGCTCATGCCTATAAACCTAGCACTCGGGGAAGCCAAGGCAGGTGGATAACTTGAGCTCATGAGTTTGAGACCAGCCTCAGTGACAGCAAGATCCCATCTCTACAAATAGCCAGGCATTGTGGCAGGCACCTGTAGTCCCAGCTACTTGGAAGGCTGAGGCAAAAGAATCACTTAAGCCTAACAATTAGAGGTTGCTGTGAGCTGTGACACGACAGAACTCCACCGAGGATAACAAAGTAAGACTCTGTCTCAAAAAAAAACTTACCAGTACTACACAGACAGAACAATGCATACAAAGTATTTTTTATGTTATTTATTCTTTTTTTTTTTTTTTTTTTTTGGAGATAAAGTATAAGTCTCCTTAAGTAGAGTGCTATGGCATCATAGCTCACAGCAACCTTAAGTTCTTGGGCTCAAGTGATGCTTTGTCTCAAGCTCCTGAGTAGCTGGGACTACAGGCACCTGACCCATATATAAAGTATTTAGTATACAATAAGTACTTGTATTACTTAGCTGCTTTTGTGATTGTGACTCCAACCAGAGACAAGAAAGTCAGGCAGGAGTGGGCACAGTAGCTCATGCCTGTAATCCCAGTACTCTGGAGGCTGGGAAGGGTAGATCCCTTGAGCTCAGGAGTCTGAGACCAGCCTGAGCAAGAGCAAGTCCCCATCTCTACTAAAAATACTGTGGTGGGCACCTGTTGTCCCAGCTACTCAGGAGGAGGAGGCAGGAAGATCACTTGAGCCCAAGAGTTTGAGGTCGCTGTGAACTACGATGACACCACAGCATTCTACCCAGGGTGAAAGAGTGAGACTCTTTATCAAAAAAAACAAAAAAACGAAAAGAAAGGCGGCCCCTGCAAGAGGACAGTGTGAAGTGTAGAGTAACAGCAGGATGAATGGAAAGAAGATGGCTGAGGATGAAGAAAGAATGGCTAGGAGGCAACTGGAGTATGAGAGACTCAGATTTCCAAGCTGAAAACCCCTCTTGTGTAAGCTGCCATAAGAGGGCACAGAGAGCAGCAATCAGGGGCAATGAGAAGTAAACAGTGGTTATTAGCTCATTAGCCTACAACCACCAAGAGATGGAACGAGATTATGCGCATGGTAAAATGAAGTGTACAGAGATTGAACGCTGAAATGTACAACAGGCAAATTACTTGAGAAAAATTACTTGAGTACTAAAGACAAAGGGGAAAACCAACCAGAAAAAAAGGGGCTACTGGCAACACCAGGGAAATCTGAATGGAAACTGAGTGTCAATACTTCAAAAAAAAAAAATGGAAAATATCTTTGCCAAATGTTAATAATTATATATATGATGAGCATACTGTACGTGGGGGACTCGGGATAGTATTTTATTGGTATGAGCTTTAGAAATTTTCCATAATAAAAACTTTCAAAAAATATTTTTTAATTTTTTCTGAGACAGAGTCTCACACTGTGGCCCTGAGTGGAATGTCATGGCATCAGAAATACATTTCTGGCTCGGAGCCTGTGGCTCAAGCGGCTAAAGCGCCAGCCACATACACCTAAGGTGGCGGGTTCGAATCCAGCCCAGGCCCGCCAAACAACAATAATGGCTGCAACCAAAAAATAGCCGAGTATTGTGGTAGGCACCTGTGGTCCCAGCTACTTGGGAGGCAGAGGCAGGAGACTCGTTGAGCCCAGGAGTTGGAGGTTGCTGTGAGCAGTGAAGCCATGGCACTCTACCCAGGGAGACAGCTTGAGGCTCTGTCTCAAAAAAAAAAAGAAATACATTTCTAGGCTCGGCACCCATAGCAGAGGTTACAGCACAGGCCACATATGAGGCTGGAGGGTTCAAACCCAGCCTGAGCCAGCTAAACAATGACAACTGCAACAAAAATACAGTCAGGCATTGTGGTAGGTGTCTATAGTCCCAGCTACTTGGAAGGCTGAGGCAAGAGAATCACTTAAGCCAATCATTCGAGATTGCCATAAGCTGTGGATGCCACGGCACTCTACCGAGGGTTACATGAGGAGACTCTGTCTCAAAAATTAAAGAAAAAGGGGGGGGAAGACATCTCTTTTTTTAATTTGGTTTTATTTTTTTTTATTTATTTATTCATTTATTTTGTAGAGACAGAATCTTACTTTATTGCCCTCAATAGAGTGCTGTGGCATCCACAGCTAATCACAACCTCCAACTCCTGGGGGCTCAGGCAATTCTCTTGCCTCAGCCTCCCAAGGAGCTGGAACTACAGGCATCCACCACAACGCCCAGCTCTTTTATTGTCGCAATATGGCCAGGGCCGGTGCCCTATCCACTGAGCCACAGGCAAAGCCCAGGAAATACATTTCTAAAAGGTGAGGGAAAGCAAAAGTGGGATGATGGATCAAAAATTAACTATCAGGGGCGGCACCTGTGGCTCAGTGAGTAGGGCGCTGGACCCATATACCAAGGGTGGCAGGTTCAAACCTGGCCCTGGCCAAACTGCAACAAAAAAATAGCCGGGCATTTGGCTGGCACCTGTAGTCCCAGCTACTCAGGAGGTTGAGACAAGAGAATCGCCTAAGCCCAAGAGCTGGAAGTTGCTGTGAGCTGTGATGCCACAGCACACTACTGAGGGCGATAAAGTGACACTCTGTCTCTAAAAAAAAAAAAAAATTCTCTGGACACTTGACCATGCTGCCTTCTTGA
>CAUYQV010122145.1:0-19581 GCA_963574575.1 Galagoides demidoff
AGTTCTCGATAATCAGTTCTCAACAATTATTTGTTGTTATTAAAGTTCAACATTATAAAATTAACAAAAGTAATATAAAACTCATATCCTGGTGAAATAGCCACATGGCAGCCGAAAACCATATATTCTCTTCCCGTTCTCCTGCCATTCCCTAGCTTGTGGTGCATTCTTTCCAAAAATTGGGACTTTTTAAAAACACCATGGGATGCAGGACAAATTGTTAAAAATCGGTACTGTCCTGCCAGAAGCGAGATGTCTGGTCACCTTAGTGAAGCCCACTTCCCAAAGATACTTTAATCCCCCCTGGAGTTTACAATATAGAAAATGATACTATTATGTTGGTTTTGTGAGAATCAGACAATTTGTTGCAATTTGCCGTGGTAGATATGAAAATGCATTTCTGCCCAAGGTGAGTACCACGCACAGGCCCTGCAGGACAGCGCTGGGGGGAGGGGTGTTTCCAGCCTGTGGCATCAGCACTGCCAGCAAGTAGCTTCTAGGCCTCCATAAGAAGATGAGGCTGGAAGAACATGGGCACATGTTCATGGACTACGGTGTTGGGTGATGTTCTTTCTAGCGGGGAGAGAAGGACGGGTGCAAGCTTGCTCCTAAAATTGTTTAAAAGCAAGAAACGACTACATACTCTTAGATGGCATGTAGCAAAATGTCTTTATTTTCCACTCCCCTTTATCGGGAGCTAGTCACATACACCACATTGATCAATAATCCTAACATCCTCAATTCTTATCTTAAACTATAGAAAAGAAAGAAAGTCCAGGAAAGTGAGACAAACCATCTTAAGACTAGCCTCAGGCTATTCCTCTCTGAAGACCTAAAAGAACTATACATTATCTGACTTCTATTGTTAAAGTTAAAGGTCAGGATAAAACAGGGGAGTAAAACCTTTCTCGTCTATGTACTCAATTAAATTTCTGAGAAACAGGCTCCATGACTGTTTTCTCTTGGTTTGGAGACCCCGCAGTTATGATGGAGTATTTTACTCAACATCATTACAATGGAGTTTTTCTTTCACTCACGTCAACCTTTGAGTCACGTCCTCTGCACAGATGGCTCATTTCAACCCTTATCTGACAGGCTAACTTGACTGCCCAGTTAGGGTTCCCTGTAGGAGGTTGTTAAGCCTTGCCTGCTGGCCCCCACTGTGCTTTCCCAGGTTGCTTAGGGTCGACAAAAGCACATAATACTTGCAAGTCTTTTCACTCAGTTTCTGGAATTAAAAGAGCACATTTCATTTAATTTTTGTGGGGGTTTACCCCACACTAGGGTCTGACCCTTTGTGAGTTTCAGAAATAACCAAGGGAAATTTTAAAGGGAACCTCAAGGGAAACTAATCATTAAAACATTAATATTGTCACATTCCCTCATTATAAACTTCACTAAATACATTAGAATTTCTTGCTCCTTTAGTAGGATTTAGATCAACTTTTATAGGGTGCATCATTCACAAATTCTCTGAGAATGAGATTATCAGAAGAAAATAAATGATTCTGTAAATAAATAAATGTGTTTCATTCATGATCTGAAAGAAGCTCTTAGATCTTTAATTGTTCAACTTCTTCAAGTGATTCCTGTCACATTACTGAAGTAATGTTAATTATTTACTCACTAGAGAATTGTTAGGCAATTGTAGACAATTACAAAATTTAGACAATTTTACAAAGTTTTATTACATAATGTTTATAGAAACAATTTTTTCCTCCATGTAGGAGGAACAAACTATCTGGCAGGGGATTAATATCTGGAATATTCAAGGGTCTCAAACTACTCAATAGCATAAAACAAAATATCAAATTAAAAAATGGGGGAAGATCTGAGTATACATCTCTAGAAAGAAGACCTTTGATGGCCAACAGGTTATGAAAAAAATGCTCAACCTCACTAGACTCTGGGGAACTGCAAATCAACCCCCCCATCCTGATTAAATGTCTATGATCAAAAAGAGAAAAAGAACAAATGCTGGGAGGATGTCAGGAAGGGCGTGCTCACACACTGCTCGTGGGAATGTGGAGAAGTACAGGCTTTATACAGGACGGTGTGGCCAGTGTGGTGCATCCTAACAAACTGCAGCTAGAGCTCTGCGGGATCCAGCAATTCCACTGCTAGATCTCTATCCAGAAGGAAAGAAGTCAGAATGTCACAGAGTAGCTGTGCCCTTGTGTTTACTCCAATAGCTACTCATGTTAGTGAGACAGGGAACCAGCCTGAGTGTCCCTCAGGAGATGAACGGATGAAGAAAGTGGGGTGCATATATGCACCAGAATATTATTCATGAATCAAAAACAATGAAATTCTGTCATTGCAGCAACACGGATGGAACTGGAGGTCATCACATATATTAAAATAAGCCAGGAAGAGAATGACAAGTACCCAATATTCTCACTCATGTGTGGGAATGAAGAAGGCAGATCTCATGGAGGTGGAGGGTCAAATGATGAGTATCAGAGGCTGGGAGGGGAGGATCTCATGGAGGTGAGGGCTACAATGATGACTATCAGAGGCTGGGAGGGGAGGATCTCATGGAGGTGGAGGCTGTGAGAGGAGGGTGAGGGAAGGGATGCAGAGAATGAGTACAAAAATACAGCTGAATAAAAGGAATATGGTCTGGTATTCAACAGCACAGTAAGGAAATTATATTAACAGTAATTTATTACATACATCAAAATAGGCAGAAGAGAGGAATTGTGATGTTCTTAATACCAAGAAAAGAGAATCATTGGAGGTGGTGAATATCTCAATTACCTCGATTTCATCATTACACGTGATATGCAAATACCACAGCATCACCTGTGCCTCCCAAATGTGCACAACTATGATAGACCGATTAAAAATGCCCCTCAATAAACCAGGAGGAAACTTGTCTGAGGAACCTGGAGACAGGGCCGTTTTCACCTGGTGGCGGCTGCTCCCCAGCGTCCCAGGCTGGCCTTGCCCTCTCAGTCCGGTTTCATATCCGCGCACCTTGCAGCTGGGGGCGGACGCCAGAGATGCCTGTACAGGAGAAAAGGTGGCAGTGGGAGTGATTGGAATTGACCTGAAAGAATTATTAATCCTGTAATAAAGGCAAGACCAGCATGAAAAGCGTCCTTCGGCTTGCGTGAGTACTAACAAAGCGTCAAAATGGAAAGTAATTGTAGGAACACAGCGAGCAGGACAAGTTTCCTTTGCGATAATCAAATCACTCACTGTGTGTCATGCGCCGTGTGTCCGGCAGGGGCGCTGCTTGCCCAGCTTCTGTGCAGACACAACTTCAGTTCCTGCTTTGCAGGTGCCGGGCTTGAAGACAGACGCACAATTCTTGACACTAATCATCGTTCAAATGGTACTTGTGGTATTTAACTTAGATGAATGATGGTAACTTGATTGGTTAACATCCATCCAACGGACCAAGAATGCGCTCTCGTCCATTTATATTTCATTTATAATTATTTTTATCCATATATAGTCATGTGTCACTCAGCAATAGGGAAACGTTCTGAGAAGCGCATTATTGGGTCACTTTGCTGTTGTACAACCTCCCAGCGTGCACGTTCGCAAGTCGCCCCAGGCCGTGAGTGCGGTCTTCCCTCGGCTGCAGCCTGAGCAGAACATGCCTGTGAAGCCACAAGCAAGTGTGACACGGTGGTAGGTGTTCGTGTGTCTAAACAGATCTACACGTAGAAATGAAGTGCACTGATGGGATAGAAGGTTAAAGTTACACCTGTTATCCGAGCAGACGCCATGAGTGGGGTCTGACGACGTTTCCAGGGGTCGTCAGTGAGCCACTGGTGAGTGAGTGTGACCCCCGGACGCCGCACTGAGGCTATGTTAACCCCGTCATGTTTTTCTGTCTTCAATAATAAATTAACCTTAATGTAATGTTTTTACCCCATAAACTTTTAACTTTTTTAACGTTTTGGACTCATTTATAAAAACCGTTAGCTCAAAGCACAAATACATTTTACAGCTGTGCAAAAATATTGTCTTTCTTTTTATCTTTATTCTACAAGCTTTGCTTCTATTTTTAATTTTTTCTTTTACATTTTAAACTTTTTGTTTAAAAATAAGACATCAACACAAACATGCGCTCAGACTCACCTCAAGGCAGAAATGACCATGTCACGTCTTCCCCACCTGTTGTCTCACTGGAAGGCCTGGAAGGAAAGTGGTCTGCCCAGAGTTGCCACCTCCCACACCAAGGCCTCCGTGTGGAACACCTGCTGACCCGCCCGCCTGAAACTACTTTACCAGACACTTCCATTGTTTTTTAATAAGTAAGGGTACACTCTGAAATAATGATAAAGAGTATAGTGTTGTAAATACATAGACCAGTTACGTAGTTGTTTATTATCATTGTCAGTGTTAGGTGCTGTATATAATCCCAATACAACACGTTTATACGATGAGCAGTAGGCTTGTTCCCACCAGCATCACCACAACCACAGGAGTAACAGTCACACCATGTTTCTGTGCCACTGTGTCCCTGGGCAATGGGGTTCTTCAGCTCCATCGTAATCCGATGGGTAAGGTCACACTGCATTACTGTGTCACTGCGTCCCTGGGCAATGGGGTTCTTCACTTTATCATAATCTGACGGGTAAGGTCACACTGCATTACTGTGTCACTGCACCTCTGGGCAATGGGGTTCTTCACTTTATTGTAATCTCACGGGTAAGGTCACACTGCATTACCATGTCACTGCATCCCTGGGCAATGGGGTTCTTCAGCTCCATCATAATCCGATGGGCCTCTGTCATATGTGAGGGTCGTCATTGACCCAAATGCCATGCAAAGCACAGCTGTGCTCAGAAAACACTTTTGTTTCATTCTACTTCATAAAGTATTTTAAAAGGTCAAATACATGTGTGTTTAAGTGTATTATTTTACTCACATAATTTCCTCTTTTTGTCAGGAAGATCAGTTCACAGTGAATTCATTGTCGCCTGTCTGATTGACTCTTGAGTTGCTCCAGGCTGCAGCGCTCAGAAGGGAAACATTGCCTCTGTTTACGTACTGTCCCCTTGGAGGGCTATAAAAATACTGTGGGTGATTTTTGTTTTTTGTACTCATAGGGAAAAAAACTTATAAAAAAGTTTGAGTGTTTGTTTATGCAAGAAGCACGGAGAAGATAGTATAAAACGGACACCAGCTTTGCTCCCTGGTTGTCCCGTTTCCTTGTGAGTGCTGAAAGATACACTGTGAACATTCTACGTTTCCCTCAAATGCTTCCCTTGGTCAAAACATGTAAACCAGGTCTGATCTTAGATGAGGGAACCACCGCAGAAGCTGCACATGAGAAATGTAAGAACTTGTAGTGTGGCTTCTGGGGGTCAGGATCACACGGTCCTCACTGATGGTCTGTCCCTGGCAGGAGCCACGGTGGGGACAACTGGCCTCTCCTTGTTCTGTGTTGTGTCTGGAAGACTTTATTGGTGACTCCTGTGGACATCTGGTGCTTCTTCCTGCTAAGAGTCACTGTTCTTCCTTCTGGTGGAACAACACCAGTTTACTTTGGGGGTGACACGCTTCCCTGCTGTATTTGGTTTGGGTCTGCAATATTGATTCCTTAAAGACAATCCCTCTGCACCTCCTATTAGGCAAATGTTTAAATCACACCCATAACCAGCCCCCTCTCGCCGTGCAGTCACCACTGCCTCCCATCCGAGTTATTCCAACAGCCTCCTGACGGGTCTTCCTGCTGCCCAAGGCTTGCTCTCTACAACCTGTTTTCAGTGCAAGAGCCAAGATAATTCTGTTAAAAAATACTGTACCATGTCCCCCCTCCCCAAAATGCTTCATCTTTTCTCAGCTCACAATGAGAATCACAGCCTTGTGGGATGTACATGGTCAGGCCCGTCTCTCCTTGGGGCTGCCCCCCTAGCCCCCAGACTCCCCCAGCTCTCTGTAGGGCCCCAGCTGTTCGAAGTTTCTGTTTTCTTTGCCTGAAAAACTTCTCAGCTTGATGTTTTCATGAATTTCTTGCTCCCTTTTTTCTAGGTTTTATCCAAATATTTGAACAGCACTCTGTGCATAGTGGAAATCGCCAAATATTTGTGGAGTGTCTGAAGGATTGTCAGTCAAGGCTCTCGGCCCTCCGTTGAGAAGGGGCAACCTCATATCCTAAATGTACATTTATTATTTTCTCATATTTCTTTGTCTCTTTCTGAGAAACTTTATGTTCGGAGCGTAGCAGATACATTTTTTAAAGAGATTTAAAGCAGATTCTTGTTGATGGAAATGCTTTCTTGCTCACCTAGAGATGGGAGCCTTAGTGTGCCCCAGTCCTTTCCAGCTGGAGGCAGACTCTGTAATGGTCACTCACACGCCCACCTTCACAATCACGTCCTCTGGGTCCCAGCCACTCATCTGCCTGCGTGAACAGCCCAGGGCCAGTGTCTTCTTCCACATTCCCCTTCTGACTGCTTCTGGGATGTTTTAACCTTTGACTGTAGCTCAGCTAGCAGCAGAAACACACCCAGTATAAAAATATGCTATTTGGAGTGGGCAAAGGTTTCAGTATGAGTCTGTGGTCTTTCTGATATGCTATAAAAAGAAAAAAATGTGAAGAATATCAAAGACTTGGTTGGAAAACATGTCAAACTATTTTATTATAAATATATAGAGTTTTAAACAAAATACTGTCTCCTATTTGATATTATTTCTTGTACAGGTGGTGGGGTAGTGCTATTTATATGATGGTTTACCCTTTCTCAAAAGCCAGCATCGGAGAACATGAGTTCTCTCTAAGTTCACAATTGTAGACAGCCCAAAAGACCTGTAAGTACTCTGTAAAATCTCTACTGAGTGAGAACTGACCACAGCAAAGATATTTGATCTCGGAGCTCTAAAAGGGAAAAGATACACGTTCATCACTTTGCTAATTTAACAAGTATCTATGAAGCGTCTCTGGCCCTCTTACAGGTGCAGGGGAGACCACCATGGCTCTATGAAATGGTCGGTACGCCATTTCATTTGGTAAGCATTTACCCACTTCAAATAAAATTCTCTACCAATTTCCATCCCAACAGTTTTCAGAAGACATTTTGCACCATTATTTTTTAACATGTATGTTAAATATTGTCCTCGTAATTTAATATTGTTCCTCTGCTTTTTCAATTCTACTAGAAATAAGTAAAGTGACTATATCTACCTTCAAAGTCTGTCCTGTACATGTATTATGAGAGTTACTTATGAGCCTTAGTACTTTTTGTTCCAAGAATAAATATCTCCGTACTTATTTATTTAAGTATGAATATAGAGAGATTAAAAAATATGTACAAACTCTAAAAATAGATACTCAATCTAGTGGAGAATAATTAAGCTGAAATAAATATATTTTTAAAAAGATTTGGTTAATTCTCCATGTAGTGGTGGAATACCTCAATTTGTTCAGCAAATATCTATTTATATATTTATGACAAGATAAGCTACTTAGAAATTACATAATAACACCTTAAATATGATTATATGTTATTTTAATTTCATACTGCATATTCATTACTACATAGGAATACATTTCTTACATAAATTCACCATTCCACATATAAATATTAGCACCTGTAATACTTAGTACCTAGAATATAACATCAAGAGCATTGTCTTAGTTACTATTGCTTTAGGGTTATATAGTGCTTGTTTGGATTTACCAAAATTTACAATTTAATTTAAATTTTAATGTAAGATGAATACCAGTAATTCAATCTTCCTTCTCAAGTCCATATTATCAAAAATGGAATCCTATTTTTTCTCCAAGTTGAGTGTTCAGATTTGTAACTAAATTCGCTCCTCGGTCAGCCCAGGCCTTTCCTTCAAGCAGTTGCAAATCTCTGTGGTGAAGGCAGGTGTGGGATCTTATAGGAACCTGAGCAGATTGGGTTGGGGACGCATGAGCAGGCAGACATGTTGTCACGGTCGAGCTGCCCATCTAAAAGTAACACATCTTCAAGGGATTGAAAATTGTGTATATTGGTCCAAAAATTCTTTCATTTCAGATAAAATACACATTAAAAACTACTTTAAAACTATCCATTCATCAATAGATTTTTCAAGTGAAAGTGCCTTTAAAAATGTCAAAAATTCAAATTTGCTTTCCATAGTTAGTTTTGTAATCAATTGAAAGATGAACCCACTGGATTAAATAGTAAGTGAAGAGGAAATTAATTCCAGTGTTTTCCAAAGAGGCTGGTCTAATGTCTAATTGAGATGATGAACTTTCAACTTCCTGCTCTTTGACTTTATAGGGTATATGGATTCAGAACTATCCTTGAACCTCATTCTAACCCAATTTCTCCCACGTTGCCAGTGCAGACATATTCTGAACTCTGAAATCTTCAGCATTTTCAACATGTGAGCTAATAGTGAATATAACTACAACTTTTTAAAGCAAGCAGCAGTCGGCGACCATTTCTTATCCTTTGCCCATTTCCATAGGGCTCATTAGCCCCTGCAGTTTCTGAGAAACAAATTAAACTCTTACCACATATGACTTGTGTCTTTCAAAGTCCACTGAACATAAAGGAAAATCAAAATGAACCAAAACTAAAAATCAGGGTTCCAGTGTTAGCTCCACCATTGGCCTGCTGTGTCACCTTATCTGGATTTCAGTATCTTTCTGCATGGAAAGACATACAAATAGGGCTAAGTCGATGTTTTCATCTGGGTTGGGACAGGTTTTGTTTCTTTGCATGCTTTATTTTTAATTAACTATTCAGCTAATAAATGATGATATTCAACAAACTTTGAATATTCAATGGACTTTTGAGTGCCATTTTAAAAATTATTCTTCAAAATAAGCTTTTCTTTTTGTTTTAGTTTCAAAGTTTCTATGAAAAACATATTTTTCTTTTTAAAGCTTCTGTATGGTTTATTCGGATTGATTTTGACTCTCACTGTGGTTTTATGCTTTTCACTTTAGTGTTCACGTATCTCCTACTTCTAACTAAGTTATCACATATTCAAAATATCATATATCTCACTCAGTGCAGGATAATGCCTGTTTGCACATCTAAAAAAAAAATTAAACACTAAGGATATATTTGACTTCCAGGACCTATACATGTTCTATAAAAATCAATGATGTCATGAAGAGCCACAAATTTATAGAGCATGTCCGTGTCAGGGAAGTGCACGTGGGGAAATTGTGCTCCTCCTATTTTGTGAGTATGTGCAGAAGCATGTATAAGCTGGACTGAAACAGAATAATTGAAAGAGCAGGGTTCTCAGAGCCCAGACACCATCCACACCCACAGTTTCAGGGACTCAGTTGAGCACACCCCACAACACTGCTAGAAGCTCGGCAGTGTGGACGTCTCCAGGGGTAGGAGACGGGTGTCCCATCCATGCCCCACACAGGACCTGCCAGGACCCACATGCCCATTGCTGTCAGGCATCCTGTCAGGTCATTTAACTTGTCTCTGGGACACACTCTCTACATTACCCAGGATGTCTGACAGAAACCACTCCACCCCCCACTGCTTCTCCTCCTTTAACAACAAACATTCTTTTCTCCTCTGCCAGAAGTCACACAGCTCCTGCATATTTTCCTTTTTGACAACTATGAAGCTTTTCCTCCCTAAAGTAAATCTTTACTCCCTGCACCAAGATTTATGTTGTTTAGCAACCTTGTTAAGATACTATATTAAATAAACCTAGACCTACAGTTCAGGGCTGGCTGTAGTCCCAGCTGCTCCAGCCCTCCCCGTCCCGTCTTTGTCTCTTGTGTGTCTCTGCTGTGTCTTATTTACTCATTCTCCACCATTCCCACTCTGGTTCATTTTCCCTCTTGTGCTGGTTTGTGAAAATTACAGACTTACTCAATCCTTACAGAGATGAGTATATTATTTTCTTATAGTAAAACATTTTTGAAATAGTAGATAACTAGTAAATATATAATGGACTATTTCTTATTTAGGTTTAGAATTTCTGAAATCTAAAGTGCTAATGGAAGCTGCTTATTTGATATCCTATGGTCTTATAAGTTAAACATTTATTAATATTATGCCATATAATGTCATATATTTATAATGACATTTATTTATTAATGTCATATATTTATAATACCAGATATATTCCAGAACTATAAAAAAATGTTTCTTTTGCTCAAGGAAGCTAATTAAAATTAAAACTGCTTCAAATGCTGCTGTGGACCAGGGAGGCATTTATTTGTTTATTAGTTTTAAAACTGACAACTTCATTTCTGGTGTTTAGAATCTAGGATGACTGGATCCATGCAGACTGTGAGTGGTGGGTGCAAGGTGCATGCAAGTCTTTTATCACTTCTAGTAAGAGAGATAGTCTATTTCTTGTCTCATTTAAGCCAGGATCATCTCGTGACAGATCAGACCAGGAGAATTGGGAAAAGTGACCTTGTGCACCTGCCGAGTTGTACGATAGGAGATGGGGCGCTCCCAATGTCACCACTTCACATGCTCTTTTTAAGAAGCCAGTCACCTTGTAGACATCTGATGTTTCTAAGAATGTCATGCCATGAAAAGGCCAATCATCTATGTGACCCTACTTAACCCACTTAGCACACTAATCTAAAAATGTGGAGAGAGATCTTTTTGATCTACTTGATATTCTGAAAATAACCAAGCTGGTAAACATGAGTGTATTTTAGGTAAGTATACATTTGTTGTTTGAGTTGTATGAGTATATATTTAAAAATAAAGTTTACTCTGCAAAGATATCATGGTTCTTTTAGTATTTAGAAAATAATATTCAAGTTTTTTTTAATCAAATATTTTCATGTTGGTAACAACCAAAATGAATTAATAATAAACGAAAATGCCACAGAAGAACAGATGTCAAGTGTATCACCAAATAGTAGTGGCCATGTGGTTTATGTTGTGTTTGTCTGTGAATGCATAACAAATGTTCGTGTGAAAATATCTACAAATCTTTTACAATCAAACATTTATACATTTAAAGTCAAACCAATACTGTTTATGATTCTCTGTTGGTACCTTACCTCCCATTGCATAAACTACTCTAGCCCATTCCAGCAGCATACTTGCCACTGCAGTAGTATGAATAATAAATTTTATTTTTGTATACATATATTACTTTTTCTTAGGTACATCATTACTCTGGGTATATATGTACATTTTGTGGGTAATAAAATAATGAAGTGATTTTTAAATTGAAAACAGGTCAGTATTGTAATTAAAGCACAAACAAACGTGTTCATCAGTGCTGTGAGTCCATCACCTCAGTGCTACATCCTAACATCAGTGATTTTGCAGCAGTGAGTCCACAGCCCCTAAGGGGTGTCCAGCACCTCGGAAACAGAGATTAGGCCATTGTTTGTGTGCACAGTGCTGTCCTGACTGACTGTTGGTGTGCCACACAGCCTCTCAGTGGGGGAGTGGTGTGGCAGCTAGCAGCCCTCCAGGGCACAGGACCCCTGCACTCCTGTCCTCGCTCACCCACTTCCAGTCAGGTAGCTTCCCTGACCCTGTTTACTCACTTGTACATGGGGAGTATCGTCCTCCCGCAGAGTGTACTATTACAGAATGCGGAGCACGTCACTGAAGAAAGAACAGATAGAGTTGAAGACGGTGTCCTCACCTGTTCCAGTGACAGTTTCAGCACAGAGTACAATACTGACAGCTCGACCAACTGGAATCATGTTCCCTGGACTGGAATCATCATCGATACATTTTTTTCCCCTCTACTGTTAATCTGGGCAATTTATAAATGAGAGAGAGATGGTATCATCTGCATTGAAAACTACCCAGACAAAGAATTGGAAGTGAAGGGAAGATAGACCATGGAGAATCCCTGCTTCGTGGGGAGGATCCTAGAAGTTCTGCACTTAAAACATCGCCTTTTAAAATTTCTGTTTGTTAAGAAACTAAAAAACTATGGAAAGAAACAATTGTCCAAAATATTGCCAGGCCACAAAGATTAGTTGCAATAGGAAATAAAAACACCTTAGGAACCTAACACATTCTTATTATAGTTTTCAATGGCTATTTATGTTCTTCTTCTTTGTCTGTTACTTATATTTTTTCCTTCAACTCGTCCCAAGTATGTAGGTAAATTATTCTCAGAGCACACATTTTGAGATCCCTTTTTGGAAGAGGCCAGGACATAGTAAACTATAATCTCTCAGAAACCAGTGCTCTGACACCGAGGTTCCATCCTGACAAATGGATTCCTGCTGTCCTTGGTCAGGTCACCATTAGTCATGCAGTTATCATGGCATGGGATGGCGCTCATCGTACTGACCCCACTTCTGAAGGTTCAGCCCTACGAAGTTGGTGACAGTGTGGGTTTCACAAGAAACCTCCCACCCGCATCTCTGTTACCTTAGGCTGGACAGTACAGGGGCTTCCACCTGGGCACTATTAGTGGAAACTTAGAAAACCATCTCAATTTGCCTGGTATTGGGACAAATCTCCTTTTGACTGTCATTATTATAACGATATTTCTGAGGCCTTTTTCATCTTTAAGGTTTCATTCAGGGAGAAGTGACCTATTTGATTTCTAGCTGAGAAAGCATCTAATTAAATAATACCCTTGAGCTCGTTCTATTTTCCTGCCTTATCATGAAATAAGAAAGAAAGATTTCCTAAAGGAGAATTTAAAAAAATGCTGATTTATGGCAAATGATAGTTCAAGCTTTGCCTACAAGGACGATTCTCTTTCTACAAAAATAGGAGAGTGCAATGTGTTAGAGAACTTTGGGGAAAAAAACCTAAAACAACTACCTAAGCATTGTGAATGCTGTAGTGTAAGGTGATTTTTTTTGGTGTGTCTATTCCAAAATCAAAAGTGGAATTTAGGTTACCTTCCCCTGATGCTGCTTCACCGTGACTGTCAGCACGACCTTCATCTCTGTCATAATTTGCTACTTCAATAAAAGCAATCCTTCCAAACTAGAAAGATACTACATTCCTTAAATTCTCTCAAAAAGTAAGAGTTTTTAAGAAGATACTTTCATTTTAAATTTCTAGTTCACTATAAACTTCTAGTTTAAACTTTACTAGTATTAAAACAGAGAACATGTAAAAGAAAAAAAAAAAAAGATTTTGGCAGCACCTGTGGCTCAAAGGAGTAAGTAAGGTGCCAGCCCCATATGCTGGACGTGGCCAGTTCAAACCCAATCCAGGCCAAAAACTGTAAAAAGAAAAAAAGGACTTTAATACAAGTTGAAAGTTCAATAATTATGGTGCTCTTATTGAATAACAGATTCAAAGTATATTTAAGTTATTTTTATTTTAGTCATTCTCATATTCCTCCACATTTTTGTAAATACCTGAAAATAACAGTAGATTGTAACCCCACACAAATATCACTTAAAAGGATTTTAGTTATAAGTAGGAGATTAAAAAAAACTAATAAAATTCAAAGCCACTTTTTGGAAAAAGTCAGTAAAATTTTATCAATAAGCAAAATAATGTGTACTTGTACTGATTATCATATCTGTAACAAAACTATTAGAAATTAACTCCTTCCTATGTTGGATTTAAAGTAAGATTAGCAGACCCTGTTTTCTATAGTATGACTTTATGCCTTTGATTGAGTTAAATGCTCTGAGAATACTTGTATTGTTTTATAAATTAACTGGAAAAAATATTAAAAGTTTCAAAATCGTAGGACTCGGGGATTTCCTAAGCGTGTTGCACTGGACTACGAGTTTGCACAGGGTCAGTCACTCTCCCCGGCCTCTGAGCTGGGGTGCTGGGCACCACCTCTTGTGGGACTCTGTCCTGCCCACAGACCACCAGTGCTTGCTAATATTCCCCAGCGCCCCCTTAAAACAAGGCAGCCACACAGGTGGCAGGACGAAGGGAGATGCAGGAATCTCAGTGGTCTAGCCTGAGGGACTGTCGCTGCTAAGGGCAGGGAGACTGCGGCTCACCAAGTGGGCACCACTGGGGCGGAAGAAACCAGACAGTACTTGTCTTTGGCAGAGAGCTCCACTTTTGTGGGCAGAGTGACTAAGCCTCCTTCAGCAGAGGTGTGGGTGATGAGAACTGTGGTCCTGTCCCAGTGGCCAGGCAGCCCTAGGGCTCATGAAGAAGCTGTTCCAGGGAATAGCCATTCTAGGGCCATCGGGGTGGCCATGGCCCCACTGGCAGTTTGCCTAACAGTTTGCAGATCACACTCGAGCTGGCTCGGCCGTGGATCTGGAGTGGTCCCCTCGCCCCCTTGCAGAGACCTCAGCGCATTTCAATGGGAGGTCCTCGCCTGGGCTGGCGCTCTACCCACCTGTGTGCGGGCTCACCAGGCAGGTGCTTCTGCGGCCCCGGTCATGCCCATGGCTGCCCCCTCCTGGCCGCCACGCAGAACGACACGCCCCGTGCAGACCTTCCAGAACGGGAAGGCGTCGGTTCTGACCGGCTCAGTCCACAGCCAGCACCGAGGACAGCACCAAGGGGCAGCCTGTGCCCGGAGACTCACACAGCAAAAGAGCCCAAAACCAAAGGCAGGGGTAACACACAACATAAGTTATAGTCTCACCTTTAGGGGAAAACAAATCTTATCCAAGCATAAATAAACTTAAAATAAGAAGACAAAATTGGGTGGTGCTTATGGTTCAAAGGAGTAGGGCACCAGCCCCATACCCAGAGGTGGCAGGTTCAAACACAACCCTGGCCAAAAACTGCAAAAAAAAAAAAAAAAAAAAAAAAGACAAAGTTTATAGACATGAGAGCGAAGCAAAGAAACAATGTGCTGATATGAAAAAACAGATTTTACAGCATCCAAAAGTGACTACACTAACTCTAGCAATGACTCCAGAACAGAATGAAGTCTGGGAAATACAAGAAAAAGATTCCCAACTATTGGTTATAGAAAAATTTAATGAGATCCAAGAAAATTTGGAAACCAACACAAAGATCATAATAACTACTCAGGATGTGAATAAAAATTCACTAAAGAGATTGATATTTTAAAACAACCAAATAGAACTTCCAGAAATGAAAAATTTACGACGGGAACTATGGAATACAGTGTAATGTTTTGACAGTCGATGAAACCAAGTGGAAGAAAGAATTTCAGAGATTGAAAACATTTCTTTCAGATGAATTCAATCAGACAAAAATAGAGAAAAATGGTTTTAAAATCATAAGACCTCCTAGAACTATGGGATCATGAGGGAAAAAGCCCAAACACATGACTTGTAGATATTTCTGAGAGAGAAAAAAAAGCAAAAAGTTTTAAAAATCTATATGATGGAATAGTTGATGAAAACTGGTCTTTCTAGAGATTTAGATTCAGAGACCCAATTTCACCTGTCTCCTAGAAGATACACCGTGAGACAGACCGGACTATCTAAAGTCAAAATGAAGAAAAAATCCTACAGTTCTCAAGTGCCATTAGGCCTTTTTTCAAAAAACTAATTTATTGATATTTTTTTCATGTCAATGAATTCAGATCAACTGCATTCTTTTTAATGGTTACATAGTTCTTCATAGCACGATGGTCCATAATCCACTCAACGAATCTGCTATTGGTGGAATTAAGTTTATCTCCGGTTTTTCACCATTAAGGATAATGCTGTGAAGATCATCTTTATATGTATTGTTATTTCTGTGGGATAAAAACTTAGAAGTGGATGTTCGGCATTGAAAAGCACGGGCATTTTACATCTTGGTTAAGAAATCCTGCAGATTAGCAGAACTGGGGAATGATGTTTCTCCCTGATCTCATTATCTTTGTAGCGTGTTTCTACAGTTTGAGGAGGAGGCAAACATTTCTGTCAGAGAATGTGAGTTTAGAACATTTTTTTCGCACAATCTTAAATAATTAGCCAAACAACTCCCGCTGGTCCACTAGGATTATACTGAGAAAAGGACCTTTGTAAACAGTGTAATGTAAAAAAAAGAAAAAGATCAGTTCTTTGAAAACATAAAGAGAATAGATGGACTGCTAGTTGGATGAACCAGGAACAGAATAGATTCAATAAGAAATGAAAAAAGGGACATTACAGTTGATACCACAGAAATACAAATGGTCTTTTCATTCTTGTGATACTTTTCCTGGGAGAATGTCCTCCAAACCACTCACATATTAATCTGAAAAAGAAAAAAAAAAAAGAAAGAAATACAAAGGTCATCAAACACTACTATGAGCAGTTCTGTGCGTATAAACTAGAAAACTTAAAGGAAATAGGCAAATTTCTAGAAATGTACAATTTCCCAAGATTGAATAAGGAAGAAATAGAAATCCTAAATTGACCAAAAACAGGTAGTGGGGCTCAATCTTCAATAAAAAAATTCTCCCAACAGCAAAGCCCAGACTAGCCGAATTTTACTAGACTTGCAAAGAACTGGTACCTATCCTACTGAAACTCTTCCAAAAATTAAAGAGGAAGAACTTCTACCCACTCATTCTGCAAACCTGATATTTCTCTGATAACAAAATTAGACAAGGACATGCCAACAACAAAAAAGAGAACTACAGGAGAATATCCCTAATGCAAAAATCCCACAAGATACAGCAGACCAAATCCAGGAGCATACCAAAAAGATAACACATGATGGTCAAGCTAGTTTTACTCTGGGGATATGGGTAGTCCACATATGTACATAGATAAATGTGATTTGACACATGAACAAAATTAAAAACAAAAATGATATGATTATTTCAATAGATACAGAAAAAGCATTCAGTAAAATCTGGAATTCCTTCATGAGTCAAATGTCACATATTTTCAAATACATGTAATGGACATTCAGGTTGCAGTAACAGATGTTGGAGACTCAGGAGTGGAGGTTGGAGTTAGGTGAGAGGGGAAATCGCCTCTTGTGCACGATGCACTCTGCTGGGATGTTGAGTGCACCACAAGCCGACTGCACGACTATACCACATGCCACATAACAGATCTGAACTTGTGCCCCCTAAGCTATGAACATACATATGTATGAGTAAAACAAAATGAAATCTGCATCACAAAAGGGGCTCCAAGTTGCCACATGGATGGCGTACTTAGATGATTATTTTTATATAGTAATTACCCTCCCATAATTTCTATTAAAGAAGTATATGCCATTTCATTATGTTTTGTAAACAGTAAATACAATTTAATAACACAAAGTTAATATTACTAAAACGTATTTCCAGTCTTGACTATATCATATTTGTGACTATGGTTAAAATTTTTTGTGGTCAAAAATACTCCGTATTCATAAAAATGTTTAATGAATACTGTCAGGTTAAAAGAAAAAAAGTTGTCTAATTTCTACTCAGACATCCCTTCTTATAAAGATTCTTTGACAATCTACTGTATGGCAGCTTCAGAGAAAATGAAATACCTAGAAATATAACTAACAAAAGAGGTGAAAAACCTCTATAAAGAAAACTGTGAAACCCTAAGAAAAGAAATAGCAGAAGATATTAACAAATGGAAGAACATACCATGCTTACGGCTGAGAAGAATCAACATTGTTAAAATGTCTATACTTCCCAAAGCAATCTACAAATTCAGTGCCATCCCTATTAAAATACCAACATCATACATTTAACACTTTTGGTATATTTTTATTTTTATGAAAGGAGAAATAAAGTAAAACTTTATCTACCTTGAGAATGAATACTCCACATTTGTATGCAAGTTGATAGTGACAGAAGCTGAAACACAGTGTGTGACAACCCATTGAGTGTGAGGTTACAGGGATGGGATTAAAAAGAAGTACAGATTTTTCAAATCCTCCAAAATTTTCTTTCTAGCAAATTAAATGTTCACTAGAAAGCAACTATACTTTGCTTCAGATTTTTTTTGCTTTGAAATATTTTCAGGTATTGCCATAATCCAAAAAATTAATTAATTAAAGTCTTACAAAAGTATTTTTTAATTCAGTAAATTGTTTTCTTTTGCATATTTTGATATTTAAGCTCTAGTTCAGCTCACATAAATACCTTCAGGTTGGAAACATGCCTCAATCCCCACATCTGTTCGGCAGCCTGGTACATTTCAAATGATGAGAAAATTTATTAGATATGATTTAATCAATTTTTAGAATATATCCTTTTGTAATATGATCAACATATATTTCTAATATAATTACAGCATATGTATGTGCAATTTATTATTTCTATACTGATTGGCAAAAATATGTCATAAGGGAAAAATTATTTGCAGAATATGTTCAGAATTGCAGGTAAAAAAAATTGTATTGTTGATTAAATTTTCTAAAATTGTTGGATAGACTAAATATTAACCAAAAAACAGAATATGTATCTCCTTTAAAATGTCTACAAGTTAAAGAAAGATAAAGCTATTTTTCCCCAGGGTTGTAAAGTATGTAATGGAAACACAGCCAGAGGTTCTTTTACTAAAAGCAGAAAAAAAAAAAAAAAAACTTTTAGTAGAAAAGAAAATATATTATAGTATCTTTCAAAGCTTTAAAATCAGAAAAGCAACAAACACATGTTTCCATTATGTGTTAGATTCACAAAGAAAACTCTTTGGGGCTTCAGAATGGAACATCCACTCTCTAAAGTTAATGAGTGAGATTTGGGGAGAAATATTTTCTTCCTCAGCACCCCTGAATTGTAGTTATAGCACTTTTTTTTCCATTGTGCTCGCACAATACCTCAGCTAGAAATGGGCTAAAATTGCTCTTCCAAGGGTTTCTTTCTCACGTCTTTTTGCTAAAGCGCAATTATCTTTCCCAAATACGTAGAGGCCTTTCTGAGTCCCGCTGGAAACTTTTGTGCAGCGGGACAGGAGGTGGACAATGGCTTGCTAATGTATTATGTCTCTAATATTCAAATCAGAACCCTTAAGATGGCTCTACTTCAAAACATAAATAACACTAGACAATTATCAAAGAAGGTAAAATGGTATAAACTGAAGCAAAACTGTGAACATATGTAAATGTAACTTTAAGCATTTACAAGGAAAGCCAGTCAGCACTCATAAATCTCAGCACCAGGACAGCACCAGCCACAAAGTTTTAAAGCAAATTATACCAAATTTTCAAGGAAACAACAGCCATCTCATGTACCATTTTTTCCTCAGAATAATGAATGAGGAAAGCCATTCATGTCTTTTAAAATGGGGATAGCAATACCGTATCTTATATTCACATTATACGATCATATATTCATTAAAATAAGTGTAGATAAAAATAGAAGATTGTGACCACATAGGTCTTAAACCTGAAAAGGATGGGTGCCATAAGATTGTGAAAACTGTTGATATATATACATGTACATGAACACGTGGTTACTCTGAGTCCATATTAAAAACACTTAATAAACGACGATTATAGGGAATTTTTAGTGACTAATCAAAACATCTACCTAAACTCTCTAGTAATCATGTTATGTAACATTGAAATATAATAGCCATTTTCAATCTGATTAAAAATTTTGAATTAAGACAAGAATGTCCATTGTGGAAGTTTCTCTTTAACATTTCATTGGTGATTTTAGCCAACACAATTAAATAAGAAAGTAATATGGTATAAAGGTTTGAAGAGCCCCTGCCAATTCCCCCTTGCTCCCCTTCTCTCACCTTGTCAGAACCCCCCTTCCTCTGCCCCGAAGCTGGCTTCATACCAGGGACTTTCCAGCTCCACAGCGAGGTGGGGACTTTCCAAAACAGACTCAGTACCAACACCCATACCC
>CAUYQV010122149.1:0-46432 GCA_963574575.1 Galagoides demidoff
GTGCCAGGGAGAAGCATGCTGGTCCAAAGTTGCCCATGGAGTTCTCAATCTCAAGAAGGTTTGATGGAGTAGCTGGGCAAGCCCCACCACAGAGGACCAGCAAGTTGGGAGTTCACAACTACCATTTGGTCAGTTGCAGGACTTTATGGGGAAAGGTTTGAGCTCCACTTTCTGTAGAACCCTTGGTGTGGTGGGTGCACTAGCACCACTCTTTATGGAAGCCTTAGTGTGGTGGGCAGACTAACAGAGGAAAAGGTTCTGCTTCTGTGAGGTCAGCTCAATTGTCTTTTTTGGTAGTAGCAGCAGCAGAGATCTAAGGGATGGCCTAATCATCTCTGTCTCTCTCTCCCTCACTGCTAAAAAGCAGTGCACCCAGAATGTTTAAGCTCTTGGGTCACACATAACCCCCAGGACCCGCTGGCCCCTGTGGCACCCACAGTCTTGGCTGGAGTTGGGACTTCTGAAATCGCAAAGACAGAAAGATGCCAACCCAAATTAATTATTTTCCCAAGATTCTTGGAGAATCTTTTTAGCATAGAGTAGGAACTTTAGCCTTTTCTTTATGTAGGTAGTGTTTTATCTCTATTTTTTGAGGTAATGACAACATGTTGCATGTTTTCCTTTACTTGATAAATCTTTTGAATTTTATCAGATATATGGTTACCCATTAGTATTTGAATGACATCTAGTGGCTGTAGAATTTTTTTGTTTATTGTTGGAGATTCATTGAGGGTATACAGAACCAGGTTACATTGATTGCATTTGTTAGATAAGGACCCTCTTATAACTGTGTCCCGCCCCCAAGAGGTATACCAGTGTAAAAATTTTTTTCACCTCCAAGAAGTATATCTTTAAGCATAGATTTTTAAAAGCTAGAAATGAGAAAGGAGAAAGAGCCATTATAAGTCAGTCATTTTCTTTCCACCCTGTGATGTTTTTCAACCTGAAGATTTTACTCTCCTGTTTGTACTATTCTAAATAGAGAAAGGATGCAGAAAAATTTGACACCTGGCAAAAAGTGACATATTTATGTCCATTGTGCCACTTCAGGGAACTCCATCTTGCATATGAAGGAATAAGAATTCTGATACAAAGGTGTTGATAAATGTACCACAGAGTGATTTTCAGGGAGGAAACAGATGTGGATCCACACCCATATGACGTAGACAATTTTAATAAGAGAACCAGATGAAAGTTACCTTTTATGTTTTTACATAGGAAACAAATAGGAAGACATTGGCAATAGTGGAAGATGGGATAGGGACTGGATAATGGTGGTGGTATGTAATATGAGATTTTTTTTGACAGGGGAATACTGTGCTTTCTAATGAAGGCAACATGGTAAGTATTCATAGATGAGCTTTGTTACCGGTAAAAGGCAAAATGTATATGAAGTATTTTTTTGTCACACTGAGAAATGTGTATTTTAAGTTGTTAATCTTAGATAACTAATAAATTTAGATTTATAAAAGAAAATTACATTAAAGCTTTTGTTTAACTTTTGGAAGAAGTTATGTGATTAAAAATTCCTTTGGTTTTTAATATCTTTTTAATTTTACAGTATAGTAATTAATATATAGAACTTAGATTCTTAACTTTGTTAATAATATTTGTTGTCTCAACAACTTTGACCCAAAGACTATAAAAATATTCTCCAAATGTTGATTTTATATCTTTTTGGAACAAATAACACTTCATTTTGTCAGGTTCTTGTCCTGAAGACCACACACTGATAAACTAAATTCCATTTAATTTATAATTTTAGAGAGGCAAGTGGCTAAGTTAATCATAACATATATGAACATATGGTTTAGACCACAAAAACGTTTTATTCAGCCAATATAATGTACTAGGTTGCTGCTCATTCTTTTTCACTGGAATTTAGGGATATAGAACTTCATAGAAAAAGTAACTGGGTCCTTTTTCACAAATACAAAATATGTTTGAAGGATTAACTAGGACATGTTGAATATATGTACCTATGTGAACATAAAATAATTTGTGGAGAAGGGAATTAAAACTACATAGGAGGCCTCAATTCTTCTCCCCTTAGTGGTAATTCTTCAACTGAAGCTGCAGGATAGACCATTGCCATTTGGGAACATGATGAATCAAGTTCTGCACCCCTGTTTGAGGTATTGTGCTCATAGTATTTGATTTTTGGAGGTGGTGTTTTCCTGTTTTTTTGTTGCATGATTATTTATTGGAGCATTTGACTTGGAGGTGGCTGGGCAATAGTGTTTAAGACTCTGAAGATCATCCATTTGAGCTCTTTATTATGAGCAAAGGCTAAGAGAGGATGGCTATTGGGCTTAGTAGCCCAGATCTATGCCAGGATCCAAGAACTCTGATTACCACAAAACAACAGATCCTAAACCTAATGCCTAGTGCCTGCAGCACCTGATATGGGAGTATGAGCAAATTATTTAATTTCATATTTTCTTTGTTTATTTCCTAGGTCTGTTTACTAATATCTAAGATCCTGTGTGGAAGTTTGTAGGGATATAAGACAATACACATTCACCTTTGAGAGACCAGTATTATAGCCTGTGTGGCTGTATTTTAAACTACTACTTGTTTAATTTCATGGACATCTTGGGCAAAGAGTTTTACAGCTTATAGATATTGTATAGTTCTCCTGATATTTTCATAACTTGTAGATGTCTCTTCACTCTAGCATCTTTTATACAGGATAAAAGAGAGGCTTAATGTGAACTATCCAAAATTCTCCTTCAGGGTTAAAATTTTTGGACTCCAACTAAGGCCAGTTTTTCTTCTATAGTTGAATTATCTAAGTTCCTCTTTCTCTCTTATCCTTTCTCCTCTTTTTCTCTCTCACCCTATCTTGAGAATAGCCAAGAACCAAAATGACCTTTATCCTAGAGACAGGAATCAGTTTGCTGATATCACAAACAGTTAATAGCCTTTTTAGCTGAGTATTATATTACTAGTCATTATGGACTATAAACTCTTTTTAGCTAAAACGTTCTTGTGAAGTTATCCAATAGTATTATAATGCTTTGTTACACTTGATAAGATTGGTACTATACCACACAATCTTGTTTTTATTATAGAGATTCTCAAATAGATCTACAGCAAAAGAGTTTGGTATTGAGGATAAGCAGCATTTCTTATTTGTAAGGTCTATCATAGTGATACAGCTACCAAATAGGCATCATCTGTTCCTGAGTACTTTCCTAGTCTTATTTCTGTAAAAGTTTGATTATCAAAGCTAACTCAAAAAGAAAGAAATGCTCAAGTTTTGTTTTGGTAGAGACAAAGTTCCTTTCAATCAAGTATACAACATGAAAGGGAGTTCAAGGTTACTTGTCTTTCTTTGGCTAATTGTAGTATTTCTTCACTCTAAAAATTCACTTACCACAAATACATCAGGAAATCAATCTCATGTAGTACACGAAACTGAGCTAAAGGAGCGACATGCAGCCTTTTATAATACCAGTTTATTATAATGCATGACTAAATTTGCATCATAAATCACTCCTGGGATTAAATTTAATGCCTGGCCACAGGTTTTTGAAGAATTTGAAAAAAAAAATGCAATTGACCCAAGGAGTGGTTAAGGAGGACATAAAAATCAATATTAATGACAGGGACCATGGTTATATGTGAATCTATTACAGACATCATAGTTAGATGTTAGTTCTTTTAACAACTTAGAATCTTAAATTAGCAAAGAGGAAAGGAAAAACAAGCCAAAAAGATGGAGAGTGGGGAAAAGCAAGCAAATTAAAGTGAGATAATCTGTAGTTGTGGTCACTTGGACCTTAATCTGTGGGTTTGAGTGGAAGCTGTTTTTTCCTGTGGCTGTCCCCTTGGTACTAGACCTTTGGTGGGTGCTAATACTTCTTGAAAATTGTTTGCATAAGGAGAATTTTCACTTTTAAATCTCCCAATTAGAGAACACTCCAGGCATCAGAGGGTAAAATGTGGTGTTTTTAAACTGGGACACATGGGTAAATAATCAAGATATAATTTGTAGAGAATAGATATGTAGGTCATTGGAACATAATAGATAGCCAGAAATAGAGGGAGCCAAAAATATGTATACACATTTTAAGAAAGGAAAAACTTGTATTAAATTTGTAATACTCAAGTCACATTTGACTTCTGCAATTACAGGAGGTGCTCAATGTGACTTGTATTTTAGAAAATGTAGATGAACATAAAAGGAAAAAAAAAACCACAATTATATCTACCACTTAGAGATAACTTCTGCTACTGTTTTTCTATGTGTTCCCATAGTTCTCTGCCCCTGTATATACTGTACACATACATAATTTTTTCAATTAACAAAAAAGGTGAAAATAATCTGTCTTAACAATTCTTTTCAGTATGTTTAATGCCTACATATTTCATTTTGCATTTTCTAATAATTTGTGTAACCTGTTTCTTATTGTTGGACATTTAATTTTTTCCCAAGTTATTTGACTAGTAAGCAATGTCCCCTAATTAATATCTTTGTCATTATATCTTCTTGCAGACTAATAATTGTTTCTTAGAATATATTTCTAAGAAATATATTCTCAAATGATTTCTCAAGAAATACGAAAGAAAACTTTCCAGTTTTCCATGCCCTTGGCAAATCTGAGCATTATTATTTTTATTTACTAATCTGAGAAGTGAAACATGAATACTTTAAATTACATTTCTTTGGTATCCAGTTAGCTTGAATTTTAAAAATATATTTATTAGTTATTCATATTTCTTTTTTAATAGGTTTGTGTTTCACACAATTTCTATAGGGATCTCAAGATTCCCTAGAAAACATAAAGAATAAAAAATGTTGAAATGCTTCTCTTCTGTTCCATCAAAGTTATTTTCTCATTAAAAACAAGATACATTTTCTTCATGCTTCCATGCCTTTGTCTGTGTTTGTCCTTTTTCCTCCAATATCTTTCCCCACTTGGGGGAAAACACTCTCATACACCCAGGGCAGCTCAAATATCTTGTCTCCCACAGTATTCTGTAACTAGTGAAATCTATTTAAAGGGTGCATCTCCCTATGTTGCCTAGGCTGATCTGGAATTACTGGGCTCATGCATTTCTCCTGCCTCAGCCTTCCCAGTAGCTGGGATCACAGGTGCATACCAATGTGCCTGGCATGAATGTTTTGTAAAAAAAGAAAGACCACATCTTTTACTTTTCTTCCTTGTCAGTATCCTACACACTTGTGCACAGAGATATAATCAAGCCAACTGAAATTAGTACCTAAGGGATAGAAGAATTGTCCTTTTATTTTATCCTAAGTATCCTTAGGGCAGCTGAGGAAGTTGTTAAATAGTATATTTGGATTTTATTAGATAAAACTTATCTAAAACTGATTTAAAAGTACATAATATTCCAAAACCCATTGGATGATTAGAAGGGGGACTTTCCTCTGGGGTCTGAATTTAGCATGTTGAACACTTTCCCTTTTACTTCCCAAGTGGGTTTGTTTGTTTATTTTAATCTGCTAATGTTGGATTGAAATTTAAATGGATGTCCAGTTGAACCTGTGAAATCAGGCAGAGCAATGGCTGAGATTCCCTCATCCCTTGAGGATTTTTCCTAACTAAACAAAATATGTGAAATTTGGGGATTGTTTCTCCAAGTGTATAGTGGGTCTGATTATATTGGTGAAAACACTTCATATGTCTCTCCTTGGTTAAGGATATTAACACTCTAAAGTAAAGTGACTGCTGAGTAGTCCAGCTATCTGCAAGGTATTCTTGACTCTATTCTGTAAATACATTATTTTCCTACCTGAAATTTCCTCTACTTCTGCACACCAGGCCTCATGATTTATTAATCATAGAAATTATTTAGAAAAATTGTCAGCACATAATTTTAAGTGAAACTTTATTTGGGATGAGATCTCTGAGGGAAAATGTACAAAGAAATATCTGAGAATGAAAGATAGAGCTTGGAATACATGACCACTTCAGAGGTGCACATAAGAGGGAGAAATAAAGAAGATGGAGTGGGCGGAAAGTTAGGGCAAAGCCAGGGTTACAGAAACTAAGGAAAGAATTTCAATAAGGTGAGAGTAGTCAATAATGCCAAGAGCATTTGATATTTTGGTTAATTATCTGATTTCCCCACTGTGTCCAAATGAAACCAATGAGTTTATCCAACAATGCATTTTTTATGAGATTCTAAAAGACTGCTTGCTCTGGATAGAGCATTCTTTGATGCCAAAGAATCAGATTTTCCCTGAGTTCTTATAATCTGAACTACTTTGAATCACTAATGATATATATGCAATAAATATTCAACTCATGTTGTTCTAGGCCATAGCAACCTGGAGGGGAGGGTATTACCACATATACAGATGGATTGTTGGAAATGAGCAAATTTCTTTGGTTTTTGTTTTCGTCTATTCAAAGTTTTTCTTATATCTGAGAATTACGCTGGGTAACATTAACGTGCTCTCCAAAATGTTCTCAATATCCACAGATAGCCACAGCCCCTACTCCTCATACTATCTGTTCCCTGTGTTCCCAATCCCGTTGCTCTTAGGAAATACTGCCACTGCCACTGCAGGTAGTTAACAGGGCGCTGTGGCCCACTACCCACGGAACTGAGGTACAGCTGGTATCCTATACCTACAATGCATTGGCCGGTGTGTCTTTCTGTTGTCTTAGCACTACTTTTCTTTCCTAAGGAATATCCCAAAGGATTGGCTTGAATTTCAACAGCTTATAAAGTGTCTTTTTTTAAAATATAAAGCAGATTTTAAAGTTTTGCTTTCTTTTCTAATTTATAGTCTTTATGTCCTTACATCAATCAGAATAATAGTAGACTCCTTACTGTACTGCCTATGACACAACCTGATGACTAACCCAGCTGTTTTATGGTACCAAATCTATGAACCTGACTCTGTCATTTGTTAGAATGAACTGTGTCAGGCAGAGTCTTTGCCTCTGTTTTAGATAAAAATCTCTCTGGCTGGCCTGTAGTCTGTGAGACATAGCCATGTCTGTTTGAATCTGGGCTGTGCACATCATTTACACTTGACCTGGGGCTTTCTACATCATGACAATCTCTCTCCCTGTCACATAGCCATTGCTCTAAACATTGTTCAGATGTCCTATTTATTTATTTATTTATTTATTTATTTATTTGGAGACATAACGCTGTCACCCTGGTTAGAGTACTGTGACATCACAGCTCACAGCAACCTCCAGCTCCTGGGATTAAACGATTCTCTTGTCTCAGACTCCCAAGCAGCTGGTGCCTGCCACAACACTCGGCTATTTTTTGTTTGTAGTTGTCATTGTTGTTTGGCAGGTCCGGGCTGGATTTGAGCCTGACAGCTCTGGTGTATGTGGCTGGTGCCCCAGCTGTGGCCAGGTTTGAACCTGCTATCTCCAGCATATGGGGCCAGTGCCTTATTCCTTGAGCCACAGGTGCTGCCCTCAAATGTCATATCTAAAATACCAATTTGCTCTACTGCTTCAGATCAAGAAGCATTTCATCAAGTAGTCTTCTTGTGAGTAAAACCTATTTTTAGGAAAACTTTGGGGAAACAAGTGGTAAGGGGAAAAAGCTTTTGTGCCAATTGTCCTGTATTCATGTAAATTTGCCTACCTTGCTCAGCGGAGGCCTGTCATTTCTGATTCTTTCCTTTGAGATCATCTCTATCTATACCAATGTAGTATGTTGTCTTCAAAAATTTATGTATGTATTTTAGATTATCCCTAATATATTTAATTAAAAAAAATACATGATTCTTGTTCTCTCTCTGTCTATATACACATATACATAGATATATTTTGAGATAGGCTTTTGTTCAGTCACATAGGCTAGAGTGCAGTGATGTCATCATAGCTTACTCTGAAACATCTAGTTTCAAGTGATCCTCTTGTCTCAGCCTCCTGAATAGGTGATACTACAGGCACAGGCCCACTATGCCCAGCTAATTTTTATATATTATTCTGGATTGAGGTCTTGTTCTTGCTCAGCTGGTCTTGAACTTCTGGCCTCAAACAAACCTTTGGCCTTGGCCTCCGAAAAATACTACGATACCAAGTGTAAGCCCAGTCCTTGTTTTTAATACTTTTCATTCTGAGAAGAGGTATTATTTCTACTATATTCAGTAGTTCTTAAGATTGTAGAAAATATTTAAATAGTTAAATATTTCCATGTTTAACTCCTCTTTTCCCCTCTTTTTACAATATATTAGGCTCTGTGCTAGAATATATTTGTCATGATAATTCAAAAATCCCATCAGAATCCCAGGGGTTGTTTAAGAAGAGTGGACTAAACACCAACTGATTATATGATAAATTAGGTTGTTTCCTTAAATTAGTGTGATTTTCTCAGGCACATCAGTACAGCACATCAGAAAGTGGCTGAGTTGTTCCATTTACTTTGTCAGTGCTTTTCAGGCAGCAGAAAACTGAGAGGAGGAGAATAGATTCTGGGAGGGAATGAGAATTGCTTTACAAATCAGGAAGGAAAAGTGGGTGGGAAATTGAATCAGTTAAACAAAAATTAAAATACATGCAAACCAATGTTCTAGTCAGGTAGTTTAAGAAAATGCAATGCAAAAATGTCTTAGAAAATCTTTTATTGGGCAAAAGCACAAAATAGCAAATTTTAGTCTTAAGTCTCATCCTTGGCTTGATTATGGGGATTATGAGGAAAAGGAAAGCTGAATTTAAGGGAATGTGCATAGAGGATGATGATAATGATGATTGTAATTGTTATATCACTTTAATATTTGCTATTTTTGAAGTATACCATATGTACATAACAAACGTAACATTTATCAGTTTTATATGGAATTCAAGGTATGAAACTTGGAAGCTGACTAGTAAAGTGGACATTTTAGTTGTAGTTATTTTCTCTCTGAAGCCATTGGAAAAGATTTTAATAGATTTTCTTCCAAGATAGGCAAGCATTTGTAGAAGCAAAGCAAAGTGCTGGTATGCAATTTCAGAAATCTGTTGACTACATGTTCCCATATGAGTTCCAGGAAATTCACATTTGGATTGCAGTACAACGCAGAGTTATGGTAGTGCTATCCAACACTTTTTTGGATGGTAATTTGCTTGATACCAACATAAGACTTGCCAAAACGCAGCAGGCCAAATCCTAGCTCTGGAATATGTGGGAACCAAGAGATTAGCAGTTAAATGATGAAGGCTGTATCACTTTCTGTTCTTTAAGGAAACAAATTCTACCTAATGGTCTAGAAGGTAATTTTGAATATAACCAATAATCTCTTTAAAATGAAATGTTTCTTTTGTGGCACATTATAGTGCACATAACATTTAATGATGAAAATGTACTATATTTCTTCTTCTGAATACTGGCTAAATATCTCAGCTTTTCAGACTTAATTATGGCTGGCTAGACATGTGCAATTATGCTTACCTTTAGAAATGAAAACACACCAGTATTCACTGTGTGTATTAAACCAAGTTAGAAATTCACTTTATAGCTAATCTGTTTCAAAACTTCCCCAGTTAAAGTGATTAGGTTAGCATTAAACTTATTCAATACAGAGTTTCTCATCTTCCTATAAAAGATTGCTATTAACTTGGCAAAAAAATGATGTGTTAAAATTATAACAAGTATAATAAAATAAAATTACTACTCACAGTTGACCTAGGAATGCCTATTTCTGTTCCTGAGAATAAACTATAAAATCCAAATGCTGGATGGGACATAAAAGATCATTGATCAAGTACTCTGTGTTTTCTCAAAGGTGGAGCCAAGTCATTCAACATAAATTGCTATCTGTTCTGTTCTTAAAGACCTAGATCACGTGCTCTCTTTTCCCGTAGTCTTTCGACCCTTGATCATATAATGAAAAATTGTACAATAATCTCAATTATGTACTCTCTTGCTAATATCTAAACTCTTTCCACTAATGAATCAAAAACCTTTTGTAATGGTATAGAATGATTATTTAACATTCTCCTAAACATAACAGCCTTCCACTCTAACCAAGTGGGTAAAGCATCTCTTTGTTTAAACCATCTAACTTCTTAATATATAGTTAGAACTGCTTTACCTTTTTAAAATAATTTTTATTTCAGTGCCTAGAAATTTTGTTTTTAGCTCTTTCAAAAGTAAAGAAACTAAAGGCCTTGAATAGGTAAGGTTTATAATGATATAAAAACTATTTCCTGATAATGAAATCTCTGCGACTAGGTACATAACTATATAACTGATATGATATATTTCTTATATATTTCCTTACACCAACTACATTTGCTAGATATCTAGAGTTAATACTGCCTACAATAACGGATGTATGGTAGTCACCTTTGAAATCCTTTTTGGTCTGTTGGTATAAAACTGGGCAAGGAAATGGTAATTTTAACAAGATGCTTTTCATTTCGCCAAAATTATTTGTGTCTAAAATGTTAGTACTACATGTTGATAACAATCATAACTCTGTTAGTTGAAATATAACTTCTATGGAATCTATACTACAGTGACTTTTTAGGGGTCCATCTTTAGTGATGACTGTTGATACAAGTCTGCTTACTAATGTCACCTCCTCAATCTTAGACATTGATTTTAGCATTGCTGAGAAATCTAATAGTTCAAAAACTTCCACGATGTTGAAATACAGATTAGGATTCAAGCTCCTGAAATATAAAGCACAAAACCAAGGATGAAAACTTTGGAAAATATTTGAAAAAAATCTATGATCTCAGAAATATTTTACTTTTCTTAAAAATGTTTAAAATGAATTTATGTTTAATAATGTGTCATCATAATTTTTCTACATGTGTGCCACTAGGCTAAAAAAAAAAAGACATTCCTCTTCAATTTTCAATTTGCTAACAGAAAAAAATATAGAACTTGCAGATATGTCATCTGATTTCTCTTAGGCATCTGACCTGCTTTCTCTCTGGCCTCATGTTAATGTATTAATTTACATGGTTGTTTTCTATTAGGATGTACGAAGTGATAGTTTATAGTAAGGAGATTAAGTATTCTGGTGCCACATCAGGCAAAAGTCTATAATAGGTATTGGAGTTTATTTTGTTCATAGGATGTGACTTAATTGGTAAACTATATTCGGTTAACCTGTATATGAGTCATTAAAAAAGTTTTCATTGATTAAGCATAAAAGAAATAAGTCTATAGATAGTGTCTTTTTATTTTAATGCCAAAAGTTTTCTCTGGGTGACTGACTGGCTCATTTTTTTTTTTTAAAGCAAAGTTTCATGAACAAATATGTTGAAAATTGCCTGGCATGACAAAAATCAAGCTAAATTTGTTAGAAAGTTAAAAAACAATGCAAATACAGCTTACATGTATTAATAGATAGCTCACAAAATAAATCTTCCCATACCATACATTCTTACACAAAACAACCAGATATATCAGTATCTTGCTCAAATTTTGACTGCGACCCAGTTGAAATTGGTTTTCAACCAACTCTGCTGAAGGCCAAGGCTGTGGTCCTCAACTTGAGCCAAATCAGACAACAAGCAGCCTCTTTGGCTCTTTGGTTGATTGGAAAGACTTCATAATATTATAACCTCAGTTTGAGCAAAAATACAGCTTGAAATTATAGTGTCTCCTGGATTTCTTCACCCACTTTTGTCTACACATGCAAATTAATTTGTATATTTACTGAGTGACAGGAGATATACTTTAATAAAGCATATTTCAGTGATTCCAAGAATCAAAACATATAATAATAATTATATTGAGGTTACCATAACACTTTTAAGCTCATTGACTTTTTATTTTGTTAAATTAATCAATTTTATTTTTTCTAATTTCCTTTTATTCCCATGTGAAAGCTGTAGACTGAAATACACATTTTCTAGTGTGTTCTGTTTATAACGCTAATATTTCTAGAGGATCCAGAACAATGTGGAGTCAGGTTATAATTCCTACTCTAGGTTAGCCTGAGAAAACATTGTGGTAATTGTATCTATTTAGTAGCTATATTGCCCTGGAATGTAGACATAGTAAATAAAATTAGAATTGAAATATAAAACACTTTTATATAATGAGTATTTATTGATCCATTGGTAAACGATGTGATACTGCCTTTTTTCTTCCAAAGGGAAGACCTGTAAGGTCTCCATAATTAACTGAGGGTTTTGTATTTTTCTCCTATTACTAACAGTCACTCTGGAAGAAAACATGTGTTGTTAATGCCCAGAAACATGTAGTCAGTCTGTCTGTCTGTCTGTATCTCTATTTTCAACCTCTTCAGAAATTCTCTTTCAATTTCTTTTAACATTTTATTTTACAAATTGCAAATATTAGCCTTTTTAAAGGGCTTATCTTTTTGTGGAAACCTAATTTAGATTATACTTCAGAAATTAAGAAACATACATGAAGTTATTTTATTTGGATATGAACTTAAATAAGACCATAGCCGAATGATACGAAACCTACCACAAACTAAATAAAGTAAAAGCTCCAAATGACCAAGGTCAAGTGCAAGAAGGGTCCTACCTGATCTCACCAAGACATAGAAAAAAATCTATTTGCTGATTGAAAAAAATGATCACATATCAACATCTGGACTTCATGTGGATATGGTATTTGCTCAGTAATTAGTCGAGCCTGTTCAACTACATTCCTACATCTGGGAACAAAACATCATAGGAACTAAAAATAAAGACAAGGAGAAAAGTAAAAAATTGCATGCTATAAAATAGTGTGATTACTCTACATTATAAATTAAAAGAATCTTGTCACCCTCTTTGGGAGTGAAAACATACTTACTCCAATAGATATATCCCAGATACTTCTCAGAGATGCCTTCTAAACTGATATTGTATTACATATTCAAGGGAAAAAAATTATAATTTTTAGTTATGTTTAACTGATACTACATGTAGGACTTAAAGAATGATTAAAAATATTTTAAAAAGCATTCGCAGAGCTGATGTACTTTTAATTATAGACTACCAGTATATCTATTGATAGGATCATTATCTCATATGATTTCTTAGGGTATAGTACCTAAGGACTGTTTAAACTATTTTACATGATATGTAGAAAGTGGCTTATATAGGTTTAAAAGAGTGCATATTGGTTAATATTTTATGGCTAGCAAAGGCATATATTTTTGCATACTCCTAAAAGGCAGAAATTACAGAATTCAAATAATAGTGGATGATCTGCAATTTTTCTCTTATTAAGAAGGGCACAGTGGGTCAGGTACAGTGACTCAGGATTATAATCCAAGCACTTTGGGAGGCTGAGGCAGGAGGATCTCTTGAGGCCAGGAGTTCGAGATCAGACTCAGCAACATAGCAAGACCTCATCGCTATAAAAAACTAGAAAAATTAGCCTGGTGTGGTGTTGTGCACTTGTAATCTCAGCTACTTGGGAGGCCAAGGCAGGAGGATCACTTGAGCCCCACAATTCAAAGTAGAGTGAGCTATGATTGGGCTACCGTACTCTAGCTTGGATGACAGAATGGGACCCTGTTTCTAAAAAAAAGTAAAAGAAAATAAAAAATAAAAGAAGGGGACAATTAGTATTTACTTAAATACTAATTTAAAAAACAATTGCCTAAAAACAATCTGATACAAATTTCCTAGATTGTAATGCAAATTTGTATTCTCTGTTAAACTGTAGATTGTATAGAAGATACATTACATAATTTCTCCAAAGCATTGTGGAATACATACCAAAAATGTTTTATGAGGTTACTTGTCTTTTAATTGACTAGAGATTAAGCCCATATGGTAAACATAAGAAGGGCCTGTAGTTCATTGTAGGGATGGAAATATTCTCTAGAGATTTGACATTTGCTTGCCAGGTCCCTCTAGGACTGCTGGAAAGAGGTTGATCACTGCTTCTGTCACTGGCCCAAAAACCCTGGAACAAGGAAGTCTTAAAAATGCCCATGTACCTATCAGAGTTGGTTATGGATGGATATCTGGGGTGGGGGAGTTCTGGGAGATGTAAAGAAATAAGGACTACTCTTTATAGCTTTGTAGTGTTTTCTTCTTCCTTGGTTTTAATTACTGTCTCTTGACTATGTTGGTTGAAAATTTTCAGTCTATCAACCAATTGACACTCTTTTGAACAACAGACCGCTAATGTTTGTACATAATATTTGTACCAAACTTACTGATTATTTTAGCCCCTTGAAGATAACTATAGTTTACAAAACTGATAAATTTTGAAATATACCTGCTTTAGCCTAATGGAGCCAAAGATTTCTAGACATTTTCTTCCTGCCTTCTTAAATTCCAGACCAGGGATGAGGAAACTTTTCATGTTGGAAGGCCACATTAATTTAGCTATAATCAAATAAGTCCACATTCAAGAAATTCAATTATATATATGTACATAATTTTATAAAAACAATTACCATGTAGTTAATAATTTCAAAAAATGAAAACTATTCATTAATTTTAAAGTTAACTAACCTTTTAATGACTTTGTTGTGTCTGCTTTTTGTTGGAAAGCATTTGAATATTTCGTTGCAGCGTGGAGGTCTGCAGTTTCAGTTGATCCTTGAAATGGGTATTAATCCTTTTTGTGACCATAAAAGTGTCTTGATTTGGGCTAGGGAGGAAAATAGATTCACAGCAATAAGTGGTTGAAAAGCAATAAAGCATTTTGGGGGTATGTTGCCAAAGGAGTCAGTATGCTACTGTCGTTTTCCAGATATCAACTGGATCTTTTTTATCATCAAACAATGACTTTAAAATATTATTTACAGAGAGCTCAATCAATATCATTTGTGGTTCTTTCAGTGCATAGTGGTATCAACGAGATGAGGATGAAATGCTAATTTGAGTGTGATGTCATGATTCTCAAACTCAGTGAACCTTTCACTGTATTCTCCAACTAATAGCTCTATACATACATTTAAGGTGTGTATTCCTTAAATGATGAACATGTATCATCCTGCTCATCAGTGACTTGCTACCTGGAGAACAAGTTCATCTGAAATTTTCATTTGAAGAAGAAATGTTTTTTAAAAAGGCAATTCTTTTAAATGCTTGGATTTTTTGCCACACATATTTAGACTTAGTTTTACTTTGCAAAGAAATATTAAAATCATTTGATTTGATTTGATATGTTATCACACAGAAATGCTTCAGTCCTATAGAAATATTATTTCAATAATTCACATTGGTATTCTGTTCTTCATAAAATTTAACTATTTTCTCAAAGAGATATAATTTTGGCTGACACCTGTCCCTACGATAGCCAACATATCTTAGAATGACATGGCAAATCCACACTGAATAACTCATCATTCAACTTTAGCATGTTATAGAACTGTGGATGTGTTGCAGGTGCATGTATATAGTTAACAATACTTTTAACTTGTTGCAAAGTGTCACTTACCATAAGAGCTTAAGCATGGAGATTTTGATGATGCAAAGTAGAATAAAAAGAAGTGAGAGCAAATGGGTCAATCCATTAATACTTACATTGTCTGTGCAATAAACCCTTCCTGTTTTCCTGTCATGGAAAGTGTACTGTATGTATATACACTTATTAGATTTACCAAATTCTGTCCAATTTAAAAGCTTTATTATTTTATTATTTTGAAAGCTGTTGAAGGTATCTATTCTCCATGTTCTGTTTGCAAACGTACCCAAAGTGAGTAACTCTTCATAGCAGAGAAATCTTATATTGTGACCTAAATGAAATATAAAACTTTTGCTGAGTCAGTAGTATCAGTAGATTTTTGTGATTAAATAATATGTATTTTACTTTTGAAGAATTGCATAACATTGTTCTTTTAAGTTGGGTGCTAATTTATTCTGCTGATGAGTGTGGTTCCGCCTGAAGAAGGGAGTTGTTTGTACTTTGAAACATAATTGGGGTTTATCCAATCAGCCAGCCTGTGCCCTTTTCAGAAGTGAATTTGGTCCATTAATACTTATTGAGAGAATTGATAAGTGCTGTATTCTTTTTTTTTTTTTTTTCTTTTAACTGTTGGTGATTCATTGAGGGTACAAGATACCAGATTACACTGATTGCATTTGTTAGGTAAAGTTCTTCTTACAATTATATCTTGATAAATGTTGTATTCTATTCATCTATTTTGTGACAGTCCATTGCTTAGTTTTATCATTTGTGTTATTGTGGAAGCAAGGATTTGTCCTTTAGTTTCTGGGTGTTTACTTTGTTGGTAATTCATTGTGATGGTCAGTGTTGAGAATAGTTCTAAATATTTCTTGTAGAGCTGATCTTGTGCCAAATTTCCTCAGTGCTTGTATAACCACAAAAGATGTGAGTTTTCATCAGTTTTGAAGCTTAGTCTAGCAGGATTCAGAATTCTGGGCTGAGAATTGTTTTTTTTTTTTTGAGAAGGTTAAAGGTAGATGACCCTTCTCTTCTGGCTTGGGCAAGTTTCTATTGAAAAGCCTGCTGTCACCCTGATTGAACTGCCCCATTTGTCAGTTGGCACTTATTCATGACTGGTTGCAGAATTTTCTGTTTTGTCTTGACTTTAGACAGGTTCATTACAATGTATCTTGGAGATGTTATTTCTTTTTTTTGAGGTAACTAGGATTTGATATCCCTCTAAAAGGAGTCTTTCAGAATCTTTAGTGATACTTGGGAAATTTTCACTGATGATATCCTTTAGTAGGGCTTCAATTCCTTTGGGAGATTATTTTTCCCCTTCAGGGATCCCTATCATTCATATGTTTGAATGCTTCATGAGGTTCCATAATTCTCTGAGTGAATGTTCTACTTTATCTCTCTTCTTTTTTGCCTCTTTATCTGCCTGGATTAGCTCAAGAAATTTGTAGTCTAACTCTTGAGATTTTTTTTCTCATCCATAGTCTAATCTATTATTGATACTTTCCACTGAATCTTTAAGTTTCCAGATTAACTCCTTCAATTCTTTACACTCTGCCGTATCCTTTCTGTATACTTCACATCTTTTATCCATTTTTTTTGTTCTGTTTTTCCACTTTCTCATCAATTACCTTTATTGCCTACCATCCATATTTTTAAATTCCCTTTCTATCATTTCCATTAATTCTTTATAGGTGGAGTCCTCTGTGGTAGCTAACTTATGTTCTTTTGGGGTGGGGGTTGCTCTATTTTGGTTTTTCATATTGCCAGAATTTTTCTGTTGGTTCCTCCTCATGTGTGTTTTCTTCTTGTTCACTTCTTCCCCTAATTTTTCTTCTCACTACTTCCTTTGCTTTATATTACCTTGTCTCAGAGCTTAGGTGTTGAAGTGGCCTTTTGGCACAGGCCAAATGGAAGAGAAAGGTAAAGAGGGAAAAGGGAGAATAAAAAGAAAAAGTAAAGAAAAGAAAGGGGGGTGAAAGAAGAGAAAGAGAGAACTAGAGTAATGGTGGTGTTTGGTAGGACTAGGACTCTAGGACTTTGGTGGTCTGGGTTTGGTCAGTCCCTTGAAGAAAGGAAGTCCTTACCTGCCTGGGCAAAAGCAAGACTCCACCTCTTCTAAAATAGAAAGAGAAAAAAAATCAAAAAAGAATTAAAAATTGAAAATTTAGTAGTATGTCACAATGGGGACCTGCCAATACTGTCTTTCCAAAGGCCAAAGCTAGGACACCCTAGACTGTGAGCTCTTGAACTCCTTGAGCCAAACCAATGCTGTGACGTGCCAAGAGACCAATGCTGTGTGACCCCTTAGCCCACAGAGAAAAGAAAAAAAAGTATGTAAGATAAACATTAAAAAGGGATATCTTAGCTGTTGTATGAGAAATTTATGTAGGAAAGATAAGAACAGTAGTGAAGTCTCTACCAAAAGAGAGAAAAAAGGATAGAAATAAAAGAGAGAATATAAGGGGCTGAAAAATTGTAACAAAAATTGAGGAGCCTGTATTTCTAACCAACCAAAGTGGGGGACAAAAACAAGAAATACTCTGTGTGTGTGTGTGTATGTATATATATATACATACACACAGAGAGAGAGACAGAGGCAGAGACAGAGAGAGTGAGCAATATATTGCCTGGACACCAGATGGCATGGTGGTATTAGGAGATAGAGAACACACACTGTTCTTTTGTGAAAAATTAGGGGCCCGAAGCCACTTTCTAGTTGTAGAGAAGATCTGGTCCTGACTTCCTGACTTAGTTGCTCTCAATCAGGGCCTGGCTGATTCATCAGCATTTAGGGCCCACATGATTGATTTCCTAAAGCTCTTGCCAGATAAATTAGGAGGCACATCACACAATACCCCCTGACAGTTCCTAGGTCTGCTTAGCTCCCTCCAAGGTTGAATGCCTGAGCTCTGTAAGTGCGCCAGAACCAGCCATGCCTTAGGGCCCTACAGACTATTTCTCCCATGTGGACTTCCCACAATTGTGGCACCCAGCTAGCAGTCTAGCTGATGGGAGATCTGTCCCACCTGATACTCAGTCCTGGCTACTGAACAGCGTTCAAGTTTACACACTCATGTATGCCTTCCAAGGCTCCCCCACTGAACAGGTTTAGATCCAAATCAGAAAACTGCAGGACAGCCCCTTCCTACTCTTAATCCTCTGGGTGGGCTGGTGAGCCAACAAGTGTCCTTTCCCAAGCACTTGCTTTCTGTGCTGGTTTTCCCCAGCACCAGACTACTTCGCTGGCTCCTGTAGTCTGCCACTGCTTCACTGTGCTCTTGGAGTTATATTCCTGGGTGTGTTTCCACAGCTAGAGGTAGTTGGGGTTTTCTCTCCACTGCTTGCTGTAAGTGGCTAGTAAAGAGATGTTTCTCATCTGCCATCTTTCTCCGTCTCCCTCAGTACTGAATTTTCAAGAATTCTTTGCTTTTGCTTTTCATATTTTAATTTCTGCAAACAACCTTTTGTGCCTCTTCCTCTAATTTAATATATTTGTGTTTCTAATGAGTGTTATAATGCTGATGGGCCTTGAATTCTTTATTGTTGATGATACAATAGCATATGGCAAGCAAATAATCTTATCTTTAGCAGAAACAAGAAAATGTTGCAATTCATAATCCTCCTTAAAAAATCTGTTTTGGGGGTGGCGCCTTTGGCTCAGTGGGTAGGGCACCAGCCCCATATACTGAGGGTGGCAGGTTCAAACCCGGCTCCAGCCAAACTGCAATGAATAAATAGCCAGGCCTTTGTGGCAGGCTTCTGTAGTCCCAGCTACTCAGGAGGCTGAGGCAAGAGAATCGCCTAAGCCCAGGAGTTGGAAGTTGCTGTGAGCAGTGTGATGCCACAGTACTTTACCCAGGGCAACAAAGTGAGACGCTGTCTCTACAAAAAAAAAAAAAATCTGTTTTGAGGCAAGATGGCCGACTGGAGCCAGCTTTCCACAGAGGCTCCTGTCCAGAAGGAGTTAAAGGACAGAAGTTTAGAAAGTAAGCTAATGGTTTGGAGCTGAGCCAAGAGAGAAGGATGAAGAACGCACATCAACCCTGCTGAGGCAAGCTGCGACCCCAAGGAAACAAACAATAGGTATCACCAAGAAGACTGGAGTTCCCTCCCCCATGAGAATGGCTCACAGTATACGCTATATGAACAAGCCAACAGAGTTTAGATCCCCTCCTATTTTATCCCACAGGAGAGACCCTCTAAAAACCAGAACTCCTTCCCGAGAGAGGACTTATGAATGTTCCATGGCACTCTCCTACCAGGCATAAAATTGTATAAAACCATATATATGCTCTACCTGCAATTCTGAACTCCCAGCACTGACCTCCACTCTCATCCCTGGGTCTGTCCCCATGGAGTACAGATTCTTGGGCATTTTCTTGAGAGATGTGGACAGGGCATGGGCTGTTGCTGGTCTGTGCTGATTCTGTGGCACAGGAGTAAGGAGAAGATGGTGAACTAGGGAACCAGATGGGAGAGGGAGAGGTGCTGCCCCCAACCCCCCGGCACAGAGCAGCAGTGGCAGCAGCAGGAACAATAGGGCTCACACCCCTGGAGATATTTTGGAGAGACACTCCCTGCCTCTCTGGGCAATCAGAGGAAGCTAGGCATCTTCTCCAGTGGCAGCCACTGGCAGAACAGATCTGGGACGGAAAGGCAGATCCCATGAGTAAAGGGTATGCCTGAAGTGGTCCCTGCCTGGCCTGGGCATGGTGGGATGTGTGCAGAGACAGCATACTCACAGGGCAGAGCAGAGCCAGAAGGACTGCTTTAGTGAGCCTAAGATGCACCCAGCCCTCAGGAGATCATAGCTGAGAAAAGGCAGGCAGGTAGAGGCTGGAACTGACAGCTAAGTGTGAGCTCTAACTGTGCCCACCCCAAAACAGACTGCAGCCGAGACAGACACACCAGCTCCAGGCAGCAGTACAGAGCGGGACTGAGTCACAGTTTCTGTGAACTCAAACAGCAACTGACCCATGGGGGAATATAGCTGGGACAGAAACAAATTCTGTGAAATTGTTCTGATCTGTCAGCAACATCAATCAGCGGTGGGGCTGGAACTCAGTGAACTGCCCCAACCTCTATTAGGCACCCAAGGGTGTCAGGCCTCAGCTACACCTGCTGGATAGTGGCAGGGAGGGGCGGCCTGGCCAAGGAGACATAGATCTCCCTGTGACTCAGGTGCAAACCCCTGGAGCATCTACTTACTGGAGGGAACTGGGTCGCAGCCCTGTGGGGTTACCAGGGACTGGGTGTGACAGAGGTGTAAGGTAGGGAAGGAGGCATCAACATTTCCAGACTAATTCATTTGTGGGGTGGTTCCTTCTGACCCCATGCAGCACCAGAGCCAGTCATACTTGAGTTGCCAGCAGACCCCTGCTATCTAGTTGCCAGAGACCTTTTGAACTCTCCCACCTGAGACTGATGATGACTAGGACAATTGATTTGGACCTCTTGAACTGGGGCAAATCACCTGAGGACTATCCAATGTGGTACCCTGGGTGTGTGGTTGTGGGAAGGTTTGATTTTCCTTTTCCATTTGTTGCCCATGGAGGGGCAAAGTGACTTAATTGCTGGCATTTCTCCACAGCTACAACTTTAACCCAGAGTAATTGGTTAACTAGGGTAGGACAGAGACCAGCTGAAAACAAGACAGAGCCACTTAGCCCCGCCACACCAAGCAGGTCTCCAGTTTCTCAGGCTGTAGCACTATATGGATCCTTTGCAAAGCTCTAGAGGAAACATTACAGACATGAGTCCCAGCTCTTGGGCAAAGGGGTGGTTAATCACTACTCCAGGAGACCCCAACCTAACTTCACCTTATCTGCTCATCTAGCCCAATGGTATAAAATAATCATGGGGCAGAATCAGTGGAAAAACTCTGGTAATAGGAACAACTAGAGTAGATCAATTCCCCCAAGGAACGATATGGTGGACACAACTGAAGATCCCATTCATAGCCAGATGGCTAAGATGTCAGAAATCAAATTCAGAATTTGGATTGTAAATAGGATTAATAGAATTGAGGTAAAGTTGGAATTAGAAACTCAAGGAGTGTTTTCAAAGTTATCTCAAGAATTCAATGAATTCAAAGACAAAATCACCAAAGATTTTGACACATTGAGACAAGAATTTGCAAAGATCTCAAAGATCTGAGAAATATAGTAGAATCCCTCAGAAACTGAATGGAGCAGGCAGAAGAAAGGATTTCTGACATTGAAGAGAAAGCTTTTGAGTGCTCCCAAACACTCAAAGAAGAAGAGAACTAGAGCAAAAATGGATCATTCTCTCAGAGAGCTTTCAGATAATTCAAAGAAAACTAATATTCCCTTGTAGGAATTCCTGAAGGTGATGAGGTGGCTGCAAAAGGCACAGAGTATCTTCTTCATGAGATAATGAAGAAGAACTTTCCAGACATGCTAAGAGACTCTGAAATTCAGATAGCAGACAGTTTCAGAATCCCAGCATGACTCCAACCCGAATAAGACATCTTCTAGGCACATTATAATTAATCTTGCCAAAGTTGAAATGAAGGAGAAAATTCTGCAAGCAGACAGATGTAAAAAAACCATAACCTACAAGGGGAAGAATATTAGAATGACTGCAGATCTCTCTGCTGAAATCTTTGAAGCTAGAAGAGGGTGGTCATCAATTTTAATCTCTGAAAACAAATAACTTTCAACCCAGGATCCTGTATGCATCTAAACTGAGTTTCATTTATGATGGAGAAATTAAATACTTTAATGACATTCACATGTTGAAGAAATTTGCCATAACTAAACCAACTCTTCAGGATATTCTTAGACCTATCCTCCATAACAACCAGCATAATCCTCCATCACAAAAGTAAACTCACTTAGAAAATTTTGATCAAATTCCAACTTCCACAGTGGCAAAAAGATTAAAAACATCTGCTGGACTTTCAAAAAAACTCGATACCCAAAATTCTACCGGACTGATCAATATTAACAGTTAATGTGAATGGCTTAAATTACCCTCTAAAGAGGCACGGGTTGACTGACTAGATACAAAAACTCAGGCCAGATATCTGCTGCATACAAGAATCTCATCTTACCTTAAAAAATATAGACTGAGGGTGAAGGGATGGTCATCTATAATTCAGGTAAATGGAAAGCAGAAAAAAGAAAGCAGGTGTTGCAATTTTATTCACAGATACAATAGGCTTTAAACCAACAAAAGTAAGGAAAGATAAGAATGATCACTTCAAATTTGTTAAGGGTAAAACTCAACATGATGAGATTTCAATTATTAACATTTATGCATGCAACTAGAATGTGACTCAATTTATAAGAGAGACTGTAACAGACACGAGCAACTTGATTTCCTCCAGCACCATAATAGTCAGAGATTTGGCAGTGTTGGATAGATCCTCCAATAAGAAGCTAAACAAAGAAATTTTATATTTAAACTTAACCATTCAACAATTAGGTTTAAAAGATATCAACAGAACATTTCATCCTAACAAAACTGAATAAACATTCTTCTCATCAACCAATGGAACATCCTCCAAAATTGATCACATCTTAGGTCACAAGTCTACCCTCCGCAAATTTAGAAGAATAGAAATTATTCCTTGCATCTTCTTGGACCATCCTGGAATAAAAGTTGAACTCAATAACAACAGAAATCTGTATACTCATACAAAAACATTGAAACTAAATAACCTTATGCTGAATAATAGCTGGGTCATAGATGAGATTAAGAAGGAAATTACCAAATTTTTGGAACAAAACGACAATGAAGACATGAATTATCAGGACCTCTGGGATACTGCAAAGGCAGTCCTTAGTACTGTAAACCTTCCTCAAGAGAACGGAAAGAGAGGAAGTTAACAACTTAATGGGAAATCTCAAGCAACTGGAAAAGGAAGAACATTCCAATGCCAAAACCAGCAGAAGAAAAGAAATAACCAAAATTAGAGCAGAATTAAATGAAATTGAAAACAAAAGGATTATACAAAAGATCAATAAACAAAAGATCAATAACAAAAGATCAATAAACAAAAGATCAATAAATCAAAAAGTGGTCTTTTGAAAAGGTCAATAAAATACATAAAACTTTGGCTAACCTAACCAGAAAGAAAAGAGTAAATCTCTAATTTCATCAATCAGAAATGGTAAAGAGGAAATAACAACACACTCCTCAGAAATTCAAAAAATCCTTAATGACTATTACAAAAAACTCTATTCTCAGAAATACAAAAATCTGAAGGAAATCGACCAATACTCAGAAGCACGCCACCTTCCAAGACTTAGAATGAGGTGGAAATGTTGAACAGGCCTATATCAAATTCTGAAATAGCATCAACTATACAAAATCTCCCTAAAGAGAAAAGTCTGGGACAAGATGGTTTCACATCAGACTTTACCAAACCTTTAAAAAGGAACTAGTACCTATATTACTTAACCTTTTCCAAAATATAGAAGAAGAAGGAATATTACCCAACACATTCTATGAAAGAAACATCACCTTGATCCCCAAACCAGGAAAAGACCCAACAAGAAAAGAAAATTATAGACCAATATTACTAATGAATGCTGATGTGAAAATATTCAAGATCCTAACAAATGGGCAGCACCTGAGGCTCAAAAGGAATAAGGCACTGGCCCCATATACCAGAGGTCATATGTTCAAACCTGGCCCTGGCAAAAAAAAAAACCTAATGAACAGAATCTAGCACCACATCAAACAAATTATACACCATGACCAAGTGGGTTTTATCCCAAGGTCTCAAGGCTGGTTCAATATATGTACATCTATAAATATAATTCATCACATAAACAAATTAAAAAAAAAGACCATATGATTCTCTCAATTGATGCAGAAAAAGCTTTTGATAATATCAAGCATCCTATCATGATCAGGACACTTCAGAAAATTGGTATTAAAGGGATATTTCTTAAACTGATAGAGGCCGTCTACAGCATACCCACAGCCAATATCATATTGAATGGAGTTAAATTGAAATCATTTCCACTAAGATCAGGAATCAGGCAAGGTTGCCCATTGTCTTCACCACTTTTTAACATTGTAATGGAAGTCTTAGCTATTGCAATTAGGCAAGAAAAGGTGATCAAGGGTATCCATATAGGGTCAGAAGAAATCAAACTTTCACTCTTCGCAGATGATATGATTGTATATCTGGAAAACACCAGGGATTCTACTATAAAACTCTTTGAAGTAATCAAGGAATACAGCAGTGTCTCAGGTTACAAAATCAATACTCATAAATCTGTTTCCTTTATATATACCAACAATAGTTAAGCTGAAAAAACAGTCAAGGACTCTATCCCATTCACATTAGTGCCAAAGAAGATGAAATATTTGGGAGTTTACCTAACAAAGGACGTGAAAAATTTCTATAAAGAGAGATATTAAACTTTAAGAAAAGAGATAGCTGAAGATGTTAACAAATGGAAAAACATACCATGCTCATGGCTGAGAAGAATCAACATTGTTAAAATGTCTATACTACCTAAAGCAATATATAATTTTAATGCAACCCCTATTAAAACTCCATTGTCATACTTTGAAGATCCCAGATAAATAATACCTCATTTTATATGGAATTAGAAAAAACTTCAAATAGCCAAGATATTCCTCAGAAATAAAAACAAGGCAGGAGGAATCACACTGTCAGACCTCAGACTATACTATAAATCCATAGTGATCAAAACAACATGGTACTAGCACAAAAATAGAGAGAGGTAGATGTATTGAATAGAGAACCAAGAGATGAACCCAGCTACTTACCGTTATTCGATCTTTGACAAGCCAATTAAAAACATTCAGTGGGGAAAGATTCCCTATTTAACAAATGATGCTGGGTGAACTGGCTGGTGACCTGTAGAAGACTGAAACTGGACCTACGTCTTTCACCATTAACTAAGAAAGACTCTCACTGGATTAAAGATTTAAACTTAAGACATGAAACTATAAAAATACTAGAAGAAAGTGCAGGGGAAACACTTGAAGATATCGGCCTGGGTGAATATTTTATGAGAAGGACCCCCCTGGGCAATTGAAGCATCACCAAAAACACATTACTGGGACCTGATCAAACTAAAAAGTTTCTGCACAGCCAAGAACATAGTATATAAAGCAAGCAGACGGCCCTCATAATGGGAGGAGATATTTGTAGGTTATGTCTTCAACAAAGATTTAATAACCAGAATCCACAGAGAACTCAAACGTATTAGCAAGAAAAGAACAAGTCATCCCATCTCAGAGTGGGCAAAGGACTTGAAGAGAAACTTCTCTGAAGAAGACAGGTGCATGGCCTACAGACACATGAAAAAATGCTCTTAATCCTTAATCACCAGAGAAATGTGTTAGGATTTGTTCTGGAAAATTTGGATTCACTCACAAGGACCTTAAAGGCCACATGTGGCCCTAAGGTGGTAAGTTCCTTACCCCTGCTGCAGACCATTTCAGAATTTTATAGCCCAAGATCATGGCATTATCTTTGCATCAGTAAACCATTTGCTTTTCATTGCCTTCTGTATCATAGTCAAACCATGAAGGAAGAGTGATTCCTTCATCTCTTTCCTTACTTCCCTATTTTACAGTTCAGTCTTTTACAAATTTTACTTATTTGTTTTCTTTACCATTTTGATTATAAACAGAATTATAAAATTTGTAAATCTGATAACATCTTTTAGGCAAACTGATGTGATTTGATGTATTTTTTAATAATTTTACTCATAGAAAGTGAATGTCCTTTTCTCCTCACTGAGTTTACTTATATTTAAATTATCTTATATGTATATATGTCTGCCTGGGAAAAAGGAAAAAGGCTTTTAAAGAGGGGATTCATTCATAGGTGAGAACATGAACAAATATAGCTTGCATGATTCTTTAAATTCTACAAGTAGTCATAAGCAACGAACAGTGAGCTGAGAAAAGAAGGGACAGTATATCTTCCTTCTTAGAGAATATGAATTTTGGAACCTGACCTTGTTTAATGTGAGTGTCATTTGGAGGTTATTATTTTGAAAAAATAATGTAGTATTCATGTGATTTGGCTCTTTTTAAAAGTAGCATCTATTAACATATTCTAAATACTCTTCAAAGATAATTATCTTTCTTAATTTTAATGACTTTAAAAGATAATACAAAATTAAAATATAGATCCAATTAAAGAAACATATGCTAATACATATGTAATATGTTATAGATAAGAAGAAGAATCATAGCCAAGAATAAAGAATCATACATACTCAACAAGTTGAATGGGTATCTGCAAAATCAATTTACTTACATAAAGGTCAGGATGTAGTGGGATATTTTAGCAGATGTACCATTTCTAAAAAACATCCTTCTGCTATATGTGGAGTTAATTAGACAATTATGAATAGAATATAGGGTCAAGCCTAATAACATTTTAGTATAGGTGTTGGAATGACTGGAGAAACCTAGTAAAGATAAAAGAATAGTCCATTTGAGGAGACTTAGAGGATTTGGCTGTGCTCGTATTAGAGAGGGAAAACTGGCAGATTTTGAGTATTTTAAAACACAATGGAAGATAATTATTTGAATTCATCTAGTAAATATTTTACTCTGTTCTAGCACATCTTCTTGTTCAATACAGGCTAGAATGCTATCCTTGTATTTCCCAGAATATTTTGTAGCATAGGTTCTAGTTGTGACCTGCATTCTACCAAGTCCAGACACCTGGAGGCAGAAGTAAGCAGCCATGGTTATTTTAATGAGATCTGGTCAGTTGGCATCCTGGGAGCAGAAGCGCGTGATTCTTTTATGGCAGGCAATGTCTTAGTTTCTGGCAACTGGTCTGTGGTGTCTTAGGGGTTAATCAGCAAGGTGATACCATAGTTTGGGCATTTTTCTCTGTTTCTCTGTTCTTGTCTCTGTTGTAACTAAACTAAATGTTTTATTCTCCTAGAGATTCTGTAAACTGTCCAAATTTCCACAACCCTATACCACAATAGTCTCTTTTTTTCTAAAACTGGATATAATGCATTACATTTTCTGTAAGTTTCCTAAATGATACAGCCATTAATAAAAATTATTTTTATAATAACTAGTAAATGATTTTTACATATAGCATTTTAAATACTATTTCATTTAAACTTTACATATACTTCAAGAGACTCTAACTTTCCCCAAACTGCTCAGTGGTTACTGATAAAAAGATAGTAAAATCCAAGTCTTGTGTTAATATAGCCATTTCTAAGATCTCTAAATAAAGGAAATGAGTCCAAATGTTACTTGGAGAGCTCATCTCAGATGTGAAGATAGTTTAAAAGAATACTAATTATACCTATAGAATAGATTTATCAGTGAACTCAAAATTTTATCATTGAACATCCTAAAAATGACAGGTTTTGGGCCAACAAGTCATTTATTAGGCTACATCTCATCTGACATGCTTTATAGCATTTACTTTATTTTTATGCATAAAATTTCTAAATATTTATTTGATCAATGTAATCTGATGTTACTGTCCCATGGTGTTATACTATAATTTTATGGTAGCACAGTAGTAGGGAAAAAAGTGAGAATGTAGTACAGATGAGATTTCATAGTGAGCTGTTTATTTTTTTCTAAGAGACAGAACTATAAAATGTTAAAAGTCCTCACTATTTCATTAATATTATCATATATCCAGAAAGAGTTAAAATTTTCTCAGTTGCTTCATAATTATTATTTTAAGATTTAGTTTTTTCAAATCAGAATTCAAAGTTTATACATTGCAATGGCTTGACATATATATTAACTCTCTTTTGGTCTCTAAGCCTTTTTCACCCTTTCCCCCTCTTGCAATTTATTTATAGAGGACCCTGAATAATATGTCTGTAACAATTTCTCACAGTCTGGATTTAGCTCATTGTATCCTTGGAGGATATTTAATATGCTCTTTTCCTTGTATTTTCTGTAAATTAGTGGGAGTTAGAGACTATTTCAAATTCAGATTTGATGTATTTTTGTATATTTCATAGATCATGCTTTGTACTTCTATAAGGATGTATTGTTTGCTGTTTCTCTTTTTTGGGATTGCCATTATAAAATATTGTCTGTATCTATTATTTTGTTAGGGGCTGGTGATATTCTAACGGTATGGTGCTTTTATTTATTACCTAGCAGCTTCTCAAAGGTAACTAGAAAGTTTATTCTATTTTCTATATTCTTTTCTCCTTCTCCTTGCACTTCTTAATAATTGTGCTGTGTGTACATTATAATAGCATATGGCCATTATGATGTTTCTTTATATTTACTATTTAATCTTAGTTCTACAGGTAAATATATATTAAAGCCTTATCTCTACTGTAATATCTGGTCCTTCTGGTCTAATCTCTAGTCATTTGGTTGTGTGAAGTTTGTTCCGTAATAGAATCTTCAGGGAGGATTTATATTTCCCAAGTACTTGTATGTTTGCAAAAGGTTCAACATTTTTATTTGAAAGTCACATTGTGTATGAAATCCTTGGCTCACATTTTCTTTCCTTGGGGCTTTCAAATATATTAAGATATTTCATTGTCTTCTGCCATAAACTTTACTGTTAAAAAGCATGATGACAATCAGGTTTTCTTTCTCTTAATGTATTTAGATACTCAAAAGACTTTATTTTGCTTATGAATTAGTTTTATTAGAATGTCAATGTAGTCTCTTCTGATTAAATTTTCCTAGGCATGTGGTTTGTACTTTCAACATGTATGTAGCTTAAAGTTTTTATTTCTTTCAGAAAAATTTTCCTGAATTATATATTTTAGTATGCATTCTATCCGATTGCTTTAGATGTCTTTTTTGCAGACTTCATTGGTATTGGATTTTGCCTTTTTCTCTCTAGTGCTTTAAGTTGTTTTCCATTTCTTTTGACTTTTGTATTTTCCTCAAATTTCCTGTTTTCCACATTCTGTTTTTATAAGGCATTAATCGTATCCAAGGGCTTTATCCATTACTCAAATCCATTTATTTGTTCTTGTTGTTTAGTCATTTCTGAAATGACTTTTCTTTCTAAGCCTTTTCTAAGTTTTGTCTCCTTTCATTTCAAATATTCCATTTTTTTCTCCATCAGCTCCTTTCTGACTGTGTCTAATTCTTCTGGTATTCCTTCATCGCCTCTATTATTTTTCTAAATTCTTATAGCTTATTTTAAAATAGTAGCAATTTTTAAAAATCTATTTTGTGGGATGGTTTCTGGCATGCCTTTGTTGCCTACATTATGTAGACTCTCAAGAATCTTAGTCTGTTCATTATCCTTTTTCCTTACAGGAACTTTACATGAGGTCTGTCCACATGTGTTCTTACTGATTTTAAATGTGAAGGATTTTTCTGTATTCAAAGAAAAGGAAGAGTCATGTGAACGCGCTTAGCTTCATGGCTTTGGGCTTCTCCATACTTTTATTCTGAGGCTTCTCTTTTCTTTGTCCTCAGTATTTCCGCCCTGCTTCCATTTGGCTTATCCTCCCTGGGATTTCTCCCTTTAAAGGTCAATTTGGTGAGTTCTTTGGGTTAGGTCTCTGTTGCATGATCTCTCTGTTCTATATGGTCCCTTAATCTCACTCATGAATCATAGCTTTTGAAGGCCCTTCCCAGGTGTTTCTGCCATTTTCAGTTTGGCTCCCAGAACTTTCAACACTAGTGGGGATACCTGTTTGGGGGGTAAATATCTGTTTCTGGATCTCAGACTCGTCAGAAGTGCTTTTGTTTTCTCCCTGCTTTTACTCATGCAGGTGCCCATACCAGGTTGGTCTGATGTCAGGTTTAACTTTCAGAGTGGCAGGAATATCTTTTTGTGAATTTTGCTATAGATGATCACTACAGAATATCTTTTTTATTATACTAACTTCTTGATATGTTTTTATTGGAGGTTTTGAAAGATGAAGAAACTAGGCCAGTATTGCCTATACTATCTTGCTGGAAACCAGTTTATTCTTAATCTTAGGACTCTGAGAGGATTTGAACTCTTTTCCTTAAGAGTTCTACATATTGCATATATGGGGCACTGATCTGCTGGGAGTATATGAATTTTACCATATGCTCTTTTGGGGTCTTTTGCCATTGTTATATCCTGTCATATTACAATGTAGTCACTTTAGAAAAGCAGTAAATAAGTTCTTGAGTAATAGAAAATGTGCCCTTTATAAGTCTGCGAAGATACACAAGCTTACTATACATAAAACATATTTATTCAGGGATATAAAAAAACCACAAATTGATTTTGTTTACAATTTTTTAAGAGATGTGAATTTTCTAAAATTAAAAAAATAATGTGTGAATTTAATTTTGCTTATAAAAAACTAAGGAATGTGTTCCCATTTTAATCATTTTTGCTTTTATCTTAAATGTTTTCTTTTCACCTAATAAAAAAGGGAAGGAATGTTTTGCCAACCTCAAGACCCATTTGGATCTGTGGTTTCTAAACGTCAAACCCAAATCGAACACTCTGGAGTTTAACCTTGTTTACTTTTGGCTAAAGTGGCTTCCTGTTTCTAAGAAAGGAAAAAAAAAAAATTGGGTTCCAAAAGTCTATTAAAAAGATCACAAGTTTTCTCTATAACCCTGTGGCTCACATGACAAGACACTTTGATGAATTAAGTACAAATGAATCTACAAATGTAAATTAAATTTACCTGTAATATACTGTTAGATTTATAAATTCAGAAAGGGAGTAGTAAACTGAGATGAAATGTCCTTAGGAAAAAAAAACTGGTAGGGTTTGGCCAAACCTAAACATTTGAAAAACACTGTTGCTGGAAATGCATAACGAACCTCAAATTTGTGCAGTTTTTGTGTTTTTTCTTATAATTTTGTTGTACTTATTCCCACAGCCAACTTCAAACAACTCCTTCCCTGCCCTTCCCCCTGAAAAAAACAGGGCAGCTGAAAAGTTTGCTTAAACTTCTTAATACTTTTAATCCTTACTCGTTATAATTTGATTACGGAGACAGATTTTCTCTGTGGGCCTCCTATTAAATCACTTTCAAGTTGAAACAAACCAGAAATCCTTTTAAATAACAGAGCTAGTATTCACTTTAAGCTGCTCGGAATTTATATGGAAATGGTAGAATGTCTCTTCTAAAATGCTGTACATGTGCTCACAGACTACTGTAATGGGCTTACTCTTCCAATCTAACCCAAAACAAATAAATATAAATAAATGAACTTGATGTTCTGGGTTATAAAGTAGAGGACAATGTTACTCTGCTTTATATTTGATTGTATTTATTATCCGTGTTCTTAGATGTGTCAGTGTTGACAGGGTAACCTCAAATTAACATTGGAGGTAAATTTTAAATTGTTTGCTTTGATATTATGTATCTAGTCCAAAACAATCTTTACATTTTTTATTTTGGCATGGAAAAGATACTGTTTAGTCATGTTGAAATGGTTTTTTTATCTCTCTATTTTTGAATAGTTTCAGAATGTTCAGGTATGATATAGATCTTGCGCCTTCAAGAAGTTACATTAAATTATTCACCTGAAAGGAGTAACTCGAAAATTTATAACGGCCGAGGTCTATGGGGGAGGGGAGGATAAATGGAGAGAGCAGGAAGTACCACAGTTCTTAATTTTTTGTGCATAGAAACTTCTAGGGAGACCTCTTAAAAATGGCTGTTTCAAGGGGCTTAGCTCCAGAGATTTTCAGCAAGTAGACTTAACCTTAGGCTAATGTTCAGGAATCCATATTTAAAACATGACATGCCTTCATGTTTTAGTTTGATAAATAACTTTATTAAATTTGAGATGCCAGATCTAAGAAGAATATAAAAACAATTTGAGAACCTTAGTGCCCAGGGTAGAATTGTTTTTTGACAAAGAAAATTAGCAATTGTGCTCTAAATAATGACAGAGAAAAAGTTGGGACAAAGGTTATAAAAATGACGGATTGAAAAAAGAAGACTGATTAAATAGAAAATTGAAGTATGGTTCAATTTGATGGTTGGAAAAAAGAAGACTGATTAAATAGGAAATTGAAGTATGCCTTCTAAACTATAAGGAACTTACACTATTTTCAAATAAAAACAAGAGGGATTTATAGGTATTAGTGTCTAAATAGACACAATGTTTTAAATGCCCAGGCCTACTCCTCCCAGCTCTTTCAGATAAGATGTCACACCAGCCACTGCAACATAAAATTGAGTCTCTGTTCTAAGCAGCTTGCTCTAAACCGCTTTATACTTTTGTTCTGAATGTGTTCCTGATTTCCTGGATTGTCACTCCATGACTCATATCTTAACTAACAATTCCTCAGAACTGGCTTTGACCTTTGGATTCCCTTCTTTAACCACAATTTAGACAGAACTGGCCATAATGCCATCCACTGCGTTGGACAGAGCCTGCTTCCTCTACCGTAAGCTACAGAACCATGCCATCCTTGAAGGGCTAGGCCTCCTGGAATGGAAGTCAAGGTTGGGCTGTGTATTTACAACTATTTGTTATCTCCACTCATCATTCCACTCTTGTGTTGTTTCTACTGGTACTGACTGAAGTAAAATTTAGCTTTTGGGGTTATGTACCATTTGCTGTGGTGTGTTTCAGAGTTGCCCTCCTATCGTCTGGTCAGTGTCTATAGGCTTTATGATCCTAAAATTTTTATGTTCACTGTAATTATCAGGGGGATGTGTTAAAAATAGCATTGCTTTTACCCCAGTGGTCCTGGGGAGCAGTCTGATTAGTGTTATCCAAAGGGTGATCCTCAGACAGGCAGCATCAGCATCAGTTGGGAACTTGTTACAAATATAAATTCTTGGGCTCCCCCTCAGACCTACTGAACCAGGATCCCTGGAGATGGAGCCTAGGAATCTGTGTTTTATCAAGGTAAGCCCCAGCCTAACTCACTGACTCTGAGTGATACCAGTGCTGACCTTTGGTACTTAAAATATAGTGTGATCTCAGATCTGCTGAAGCAGAACTTGTATTTTAACAGAATATCCAGATTTTTGGAAGTACTTGTTTAAAACTGTGTTTTTAACAAGTTACCTCAGTGCAGGCCATCTGCACGAACACATGCCCTGTGCTCAAGCATAGGGTAGTACTGTTCAGTCTCAGCTTGATGTTTCTTGAAAGATTTCTGTTCAAATATATTTCTCCTAGTACCTCTATGGTTCATAGCACCAACCCTGTGTAATATCCATGTTTCAGAGCTGATTTGAGGCTTGACTACTTAATACCTATAAAACCTTTTGAGATCCTCTGGTAAATCCCAGGGTCAAGGAAGCATCCATATATTTGAGGCTTTGCTGTCACGGGCACTATAATAGCTTTTACCATGACATTCAACTCCCTGCAAAGGATGAAGCCACTCCTAAATCAGTTCTAAGATGAAAGAAATAAACCAAAAAAATCGAAATAAAACAACACAAAGCCTATACCTACTTGCCTTCCCCCAAAGTAGGATAAGAACCAACAAACTATCCATATATATTCTTTTATTATTCATTCCAATGATCTTGCTACTAACCAGAGGTTCTACTGGGTTTGCGATGTCTTATCTGTCATTAAGGTAAATTCCCAAGCATGAACTCTAATTTCTGATTAATGTATCAAACTGATGAAATTTTATCTTTGCAGATATAACTTGCAAATATTTACCTCACAAACCTTCTCCGATCTCTTTCAAAGATACCACAACATTTTACTGAATTTTCTTACAAAGAAAAATGAGAACAAAGATCCTGTAACTATACTGACTTGCTTTTTGAGGGAGTAGACATATTTATTTCATTAGAGATTATTCTAAAAGTATAACCTTATCGCACACTCTACCTTGTAATGTAATTACTTGCGCATGTGTCTATTTTCTCACTACATTGTTAGCCCTCAGAGAACAAAGACTGGGTCTTATTTATATTTGAAATCCCCACAGTTCCTAGTGGTGCCTTTCAGAGCCTCCATAAATATTTATAGAATGAAAAAAATGATCTTCTTACTCTTTCTTAAGACTGGAAATTTGTTCAGCCTGTATCTTTTTAGTCTAGTGCTAACCAAACTTCTGGCTAACCAGTAGGATAACTGAGCTCAAATCTTAAGAAGCTATTTGACTGATAGGGCAGGGACCAATTAATCCCTGTAGATTTATCTGTTTGCTCTGCTCTGTCAGGAGGGATTGTGGATTAAGTGAAACTAGGAAATAGATTCACAAAGAAAATAAAGTTGATATTATTGCCAGTACAAACACAGCCATTTCAACTAATTTAAGTAATGACCTAAAAACCTCATGATAATTTCCTATCTATTAAACCTTCTTATAAGTAGTCTTGCTCACAATGTAGAAAAAGGCCAGAAATACTGAAAGAAATTATGTCTACTAAATTATGGGAAAGGCTATACTAAAAAAAAAAGACCTAAGTTGAATAATAGGAAATTGCTATTTTCATAGACAAAACTGATGAAATATTAACAATTTCCTATGGTTTAGCTTAATAGATTTTGCGGTTACCAAGAATATTCTATTTGAAACCTTAACAGTGCCTATGGATGCCTTTCAAGTAAAAGTAGTTCTTTCAAACAAAAGACTTTAGTTTTCGTCAACTCCAACAGTCCAACAGTTGAGTTCAGGAGATAAATAAGTTTTGTAAACCAAAATTCTAAGAATACCGATTGTTAGAAGCTCTGTGAATTTTTTTTTTTAAATTTGAGTTTCGTTTTTATTATTTCCTAATAAAAAAGGTACAAGATAAAACCATAAGGAAAATATAGTATTTTATTATATTTTCAAAATTGTAGTTGCTGGACAACATACATTAGATCACCTTTGGTGTCGTTAAAATGAAAATTTGTAGGACTCACTGAATCAGAATTTTGGGGTGAAGTCCTGAAGTCAGAATTTTTACTAAGTATTCAAAATGAATCTTATCGTACCAAGACTACGGAAAAACACTGAATTATAGACAGATCCCTCTTTCCTAGAATGAGATAACTAATGTCTGAAGATGTTAATTGAGGTATCCTAATGTCATCTAACTAGTAACGAGGATAGGTTTTCTTATCCAGCCATTCTGATTCCATTTTTAATTCTACCATGTAAACTAAAAAAAAGTTTTGTTTTTTCTATCCCCTCCTCTCAGATGTCCTATTGCATTTTTCTTTTCATTGCATTTGTTATAATCTGAATGGAAATGACAAGCAACTCATGGAAGGGCAAGCTTAGGTAGTGGTTTTTTCTATAAAGGCATATGTTTTCCCTACTTCTTCAAGTTAATTTACTAGTGGGTTTATGGAATGTTGTGTTTAATTTACACAATCCATTTCATAGCTTTGGTGGCTGCATCTAACAATTATCAGATTTAGTTTCCCCCTTCTCCAATATAGACATCTTCTTACAGATAATTTTTAGAGAAATAAACAATATAATGTTTAACCCATAAAGTTCTAATGAAGAATTCTCATTTTCAAAGAATAAATAATTAATGTTAATTGAACTAGTTCAGAAAAATGGATAAAGATTTTTGGAAACAGTTTGGAAAATTGCCATAATTTTATATCCAAATACAATAACCTGGGATAATATATAAAACTATAGAACCAATTATACTTATGAGCATAGATGTCAGATTTCTAATTGATATATTAGTCATTCTATTTCTACAAATATTGAAAGAAAAATGCACCAAATAATAAATGGGATTTATATTAGAAGTATAATTAAAAGTAAGTATTAGATATCTATATACATACTTCTTTAGGTTAAACTTAAAGAGATCTGGTAAATAGCATAAGCACTGTCTCTCCCCCTAAATGTGATTATAAACTTTGACAGAATGCCAAGAAAAAAATTTGAATATTCAAAAGCAAATATTAACAGGAATATTAAGGAAGAATACTACAACAAATATACCAACAAATAGTCAGGAAGCATACCATTTCACTCCCATTGGCATTCTCTGGCCTAAATCCATAACCTGAAATATGGATGTGGGCACCATGGTGCAGAAAGATCTCTGTGAAAAGTCCTTTAGTTCTGGTTCAAGGAGAAAGGAATGAAACTTCTGAATCTCAGAAAGATAGTATAAAATTCCTGGAATTTGTTTTCTTTGCCTGTACCCTAGCCTCCAGGCAAGCCGGTAGTGGTAGAGAAATAGGCTTCAATGGAGAGACAATATTCTAAGAGACAGGGAGCTTCTTCTGAGTGGACCTGTGACCTCAAGAAGGTGGGATAAACATTCCTCTATTCTTCCCTTTGACTGTAGATGTGGGTGTAGTTACTGTAGTATATAATAGAAGGGAGTTAATAAAATCCCAGCTTTCTGGTAGGAGCTATGAAAGGTGGAGCCCGAGAAAATTGCTAAGTACTGGAAGACCATGGAGAAGGTGGCACTTAGGAAAACGATACCACAAATAGAATATTAATTTCTGATGAACTCACTTTTGGCCTGCACAAGCGTGGATCTGATGCTAATCGTGCTACTAAAGATTTTGAGAAGTGAACTAACCAGCAGACCATGACTCAGGTCGTAGGCTGATGCTAGCTGGTGTACGTGTGGGACAGATACAAACAGAGCTGTAAAGGCTTTAAAACCAAACTGACATTGGCATAATAGACCACAGAAGGTCTATTAAGTTTAGGACTACAGCCTAAACTTAACCAGGTTGATTGCCTACTAAGACAAGAATATTGACATTCTCGATAAAATTTAAGTGAGACATACAATCTTATAATGTAATGTTCAAAGCACCCAGGATTCAATTCAAAATAACTTGGCATATTAAAAACTAAGAATATTTCAATTTGTGTTAAAAAGATAACAAAGAGATCCAAGAATAGAAATGACACAGATGTTGGAATCATCTGACAAAGACATAAACCTCTTATTATGGAAATATCAGCAAAGAAATTGTAAACACTTTTGCAATGAATGGAAAAATAAAAAGTTTTAGAAAAGAAATAGGAGATCTGTAGAAGAAACAGTTGAAAATATTAGAACTGAAAAAAACCACAACCAAACTAAATCCTCACTGAATGTGCTAAAGAGCAGAATGGAGAAAATAGATGAAAGAGTCCATGAACTTGAAGGTGGATCAATAGAAATTGTGGAATCAGAACACAGAAGAAGAGATTTTACAAAACGAGAATACCTATGGACCTGTATAATAATGACAAAATGTCCAAAATTTATACTAACAGAATCTCAAAGACAGAAAGAGTACAATGCTAAAAAGAATTTCGAAGAAAAATAGCTAAAAAATTCTAGTTTGGCAAACAACATAAACCTATAGATTTGTGTTCAGGGAATCTCAAGCATGATGAGCCCAAAGAAATCTATACCCACATATGGCATAATCCAGCCAATGAAATCTAAGATAAATAAAAAATTATTGAAATTATCCAGATAAAAATGGTGCTTTACTTAGAAAGAAATGATGAGCTTGGTATGGTTGGATTTCTCACCAGAAACCTGGAAGGCCAGAATGAAGTGGGAAAACATTTTAAGAGTGCTAAGATATACTCACTAGTAACTTGGAACTAATTTATGGGCACACATGGGCACAGAAAGAAGTAAAAATTATTGGATGTCAAGAGGGAAGAGGGAGGGAGGGGTAAAAACCTACCTAATAGATACAGTGAACACTACTGGGCACACTTACAACTCTGATGAAAGAATTATAAAAGCTTTCCATGTAACTAAAACATTTTTAGTTTTAGTATTAAAACCAAATATTAATAAATTAATATCTTGAAATTTAAAGAAAAGTGCTGAGAGAAAATAATTGAAAACTTAGAATTCTGTATTTACCAAAATCTTCCTTCAGGAATAAAGGTACAATAAAATGAAGGAATTCTTAGATGAGGGCAAACAAAGAGAACATCCAGCAGACTTGCTCTAAAAGAACTGTGAAAGCAAATTCTTCAGACTAAGAGCAACATTACATGAAAGTGGAAGGGAACTACCCCAATGTTAGGGCCTTAAACAACTCATGTATTATCTTACAGACCCAGTGACTTAAGCATCTACACTAGCTAAGTTGTATCCTGTGGCTTAGTCTAAATCAAAGAATTGTCTGGAACTGTACTCACAACGCAAGACTTGGCTAGGGAAAGGATCTGCTTCCAAGCTCACATACCTATTTGCAAGATTTAGTTTCTTATAGGATAGTTCACTGAGAGTACTAGTACCTTGCTGGCTACATATGGAGCCTGCCTCAGGGTCTAGCTATATAAACCTGTGGGGCAACAGATCATGTGGCAGCTTGGCTGATGCAGAAAGAGCTGCAGAGATAGTGCAAGACAGATGGAAGCCATAATATTTTATAACTTAATCTTTTGAGGGACAATCCCATCACTATTGCCATGTTGGTTTTTTTTTTTTTTTAGGAGAAAGTGGCTATGTGCTGCCCATATGAAAATGAAGGAGATTACACAGTCCATCCATATCAGGAAGTAAAGTGATTTGGAGCCCCTTTAGAGGCTGATTATATCACCATGTGAACACTAATAAAAGAAAGCTGGAATACTTTAATTAATATCAGAAAAGTAGACATCTAAGAAAAGAAAATTACCAAGGATAAAAAGGGATTTTGTACAATGATAAAAGCACCAATATTCCTAGAAGGAATAATGGTTCTAAGTGTGAATGCACCTGCTAGCTCAGCAAAAATGGACAGAACTGGAAGGAGGAATATATGAGTCCAAAATTTTGTTGGTGACTATAATATTCTCTTAATAATTAATAGAAAATTAGCAAGTATATAGAAAAACAAAACCATCAAACCAACTGGATATAATTGATTCTTCAGGACACTCCACCAAATAGCCAAATACTCATAATTTTCAAGTACGCATGAAGACTCATCAAAATAGATAGTATTTTGTGTGATAAAACCTTAAGACATTTATAAAAAAAAAGTAAGCAAAGTAAGTCTCAGATTATAGTGGACTTAAAGTAGAAATGAATAACAAAAAGATTATAGGAAAGTCTCCAAACACTTAGAAACTAAACGATACACTTTAATTCATGGGTCAATTGAACGTTCATTAAAATATTTTTAATGATATGAAAATGAAAATGGAACATACATAAATTTGGATGCAACTAAACAGTGCTTAAAGGGAAATTTATAAGCATTAAATGTTTTCATTAGAAAAGAAGGTCTCAAATTTTAAAAAAAACAAAATAAGGCAAAACAAGCAGAAGTGAGGAAAAACACAAAGAGAAGAAATTAAAGAAATAATAAAATTGAAAAGCAATAGATAAAAATAAATGAAACCCAAAGCTGCTTTTTAATAAAAGATCTATAAATGAATAAAAGACAAATTAGGGCCAGGTGGGGTGGTTCATGTCTGTAAACCCAGCACTTTTGGAGGCTAAGGCAGGAAGATTGCTTGAGGGCAGGAGTTTGAGACCAGCCTGAGCAACACAGTGAGACCCCATCTCTAAAAAAACAAAACAAACAAACAAAAAGAATAGTTCTACCTACTCAGGAGGCTGAGGCAGGAGGGTTATTTGAGCCCAAGAGTTCAAGATTATAGTGAGCTATGATCATATCACTCCATTCTAACCTGGGCAACAGAACAAAACCCTTTCTCTAAAAAAAAGATAGACAATGACATAAATTAGCAATATCCAGAAAGAAAATAGATATCATATACCCCAGAGATGTTAAAAGGATAGTAAGAGAATACTTATATAAAATAGACCAATTTCTCAAAAAGCATTAACTATGAAACCTCACTCAAAATAAATTAGATAATCTGCGTAGTTCTATAACTCTTAAACTAAATTTGTAGTTAAAAATCTGAAAAAGAAATTTCCAGGCTTAGATTGTTCTACTGGCTAAGTATAAAAAAAAACCCCAAATAACATAATTTGGTGTAATCCCTTCCAGAAATATAGAACCAGAGGGAATACTTCCCAATTAATTATATGAGGCCATCATAACCCTGATGACGAAAACCATACCAAGGCATTTCCAAAAAGAAAACTAAAGACAAATAGCACTCATGAACAAGGATGCAAAAATCCCTAATGAAATATTAATGAACTGAATCCAGCAGTAGTATATAAAAAAAAATAACATTATAAACAAGTGGTTTTTATCTTGACAATGCAAGGCTAGGCTATATTTGAAAAACAATCAGTATAATTCATCATATTAACAGTCTAAAATAGCACTTGATTATATCAAGTGATGCAGATAAAAAATTTCATAATTAGAAAAAAAAACTCTTAGCAATCTAGAAATAGAAGGGAACTTCCTTAGTTCATAAAGGGCATCTACATAAAGAGAACTTAACATTTAGAGGTAAAAGACTAAATAGTTTCCCCCAAAGTCTGGTAACAAGGCAAGGATGTTCACTCTTACAGTTCCAATTCAGCATCATGCTGGAAGTCCTGGGCAAGAATAAAGATAAATAAATACATAAAGCAAGAGAAAGAAATAACAGGTATATGGATTGAAAAAGAAGGAAAGTGATACCCATTTGCAGATGAGATGGTTGTCTAGGTGGAAAATTCCAAAGAAAGTACAATAAAACTTACAGAATTAATTATTTAGCAAGTGCGTAGTAACGTGGCCAATACATACAAACTGTTGGTGTATCTAATACCTTAATGAATTTCAAAGATATCATAGGAGTGAAAAGAGCCAGTCTTCCATTTACAGGATGTTCTGTGTGATTCCATTTATATGACTTTTTTTTTTTAATATCTTTATTTTTATTGGTTGGGGCTGGGTTTGAAGCCGCCTCCCTTGGCATATGGGGCTAGCGCCCTACTCCTTGAGCCACAGGTGCCACCTATATGACATTTTTAAAAGACAAGCTGTGTGGTTAGAGAAAAACCTAACAATTTCCAGGTGTGAGAGATGAACAAAGGATGAAGATGTTTTTATGAGGTGGCTAAACTGTTCTATATCCTGACTATGATGGTCATTACAATAATATGTTTATATACATATGTTAAAACAGATAAACTTGTATACCAAAAATGTTAATTTTATTCTGTGATATTTTCTTTTCATATATCATAGAAAGTTACAATAAATCAATCTCATAAAGAAAAATAAATAAATCACTAATAATTATCCAGATAAAATTCATCAAGGAAAGAATACATATGTTGCTATAATAGTTTAATGTGATGACCAGACTAAAGTATTAGTACAGAAACATATCTAACAACACATGGAACTGAATATGGAAATAGCTTGGAAAATATTATTCATATATTGGTGCAAAATGATATCTATTTGAAAGACAATGAGATTAGAATTCTACTTCATACCATTTCTAGAAATTAATAGTCCAAATATTAATGATAGACTGTGAAAAAATATTTGCAATTTATGTAACAAAAAGACCCGTATATTGCAGATTAATATAAACACAGACACACAATACAATAGAAAATGGACAGATCATACAAAAGAACAGTTTATCAAAGAAACAATGCAAATTATCAACAACTGAACAAATATGTTCAGTCCCCTTTAGATTATGAAAAACAGGACCTAAAGGGAGGTACTAAAACTAAGGAAATCATTGATAAATGTATACTATTCTAATGTACTATTAGGGCTATACATTATTATAGCTTCTCTTGGAAAATAATTTGTTAATATTAAATTTTAAACTATAAAATTTTAACCCAGCTATCCATTTGTGGAATAAGAAATATAGCACAAATATACATGAAAAAAATGTGCACTTTGTCAGTGTATGCAAATATCAGAAAACAGAATCAACCTGAATGCCTAGGCCAGGGGTATCCAACCTTTTGGCTTTTCTATGCCACATTAGAAAGTGGGGTTGTCTTGGACCACACGTTAAATACCCAAACACTAACGAAAGCTGATGGGCAAAATAAAATGTTCAGGCATAATTTTCATGCTATCTGCTACCCCAGAAAAGCAAAAAATTCTCACATAATAATCCTTATTAGGCAATGGTCAATTCAGAATCATTTAAAATTGTTGAGTAGGTCCCAGATTTGTGATCGCTAACATAGAGAATTTACATATCTAAGTTATAAACATTTTTGATTTTTTAATATTTTTTATTTTCAAAGTAAAAGAAAAGTGGGCTACATTAAACTAGTGGGATATTTGTCATTGTATTGGAGACTCTAATGCATCAATATGTAGTTTGACAGAAGTCATTGCAATTCTCAGTGAGTTCTCAAGGTGCTTATCGGGTATTTTTATTCTTAATGTGCTTCATTCTTGAAAATAGTTGCTTGCAAATGTAGGTACTGCTAAAAAGCAATGACACAAATAAGGTATGTCTTCAAGTAAAAGGTATTTGTCTCTGGGAAGATAGGGCCTATAAAAGTTCATTAAGAAGACACAATTATATCTTTCTGTAAGTTGAATGTCAGACTGCAGCTCTGTGCATTCCTTCTGAAAACTGGCAGGTAGCATATTTATGTTGACTGAAAATGGAGGTACAAATACACCAAAATATTATTTTCCTGGAAATCTATTTTCAAATTCTTATATCAAATTGAAAAGTGAAGCTGCATACTTTTCACTGTTCACAGGACCCTGTTTAGCCATTGTGTCGAAATGCATGAAACTACCTTAATTTGTGCTTGCCATAATTTCAGTTTCATTTGGAATGTTGTATGGCTTGAAATATTGTATTGGTAAGTTGACTTTCACCATGAAGACACATGTTTAACTTATTTAAATGAGCAGTGAAATCCACTAAAAATGCTAAATCTGGGAGTCAGTTTTCATCATCAAGTTTTGGCACAAATTTGAGTTTGAGTTTTTAATACCATAAACAACTTAACAACATGGGACAATCATAAAATCTTTTTGACATTTGGCCTCGACTTAGCTATCTTACTTCTGAAAAATAAATAATGTCTCCATAGTCAGCATCAATACTTTTAAGGAATCCCTGGAATTGGTGGTGATTCAATCCTTTGGCCCTTAAGAAATTCACAGTCTTGACGATTTGCATGATGTTACCCATTTTTAAAGCTTTTGTGCATACATTTTCTTGATCTATTGCAATGATACTTCATCAAACATGAGTTTTGGGGTGGCAATTGTGTTGTCTTCTATTAATTTTATGTTCCCTATCTTTTACCTACCATTACTAGGGCACCATCAGTAACTATACCAGATATGTTGACAATGAAAAAAGAAAATTGCTTTGATATTTTTTTTTTCTGCTTTGCATAAATCTCTCTCTCTCTTTTTTTGAGATAAAGTTTTATTTTGTCATCCTTGGTAGAGTGCTGTGGTGTCACAGCTCACAGCAACCTCAAACTCTTGGGCTTAAGCAATTCTCTCACTTCAGCCCTCCCCCCCAAGTAGCTGGGATTACAGGCACCTGCCACAATGCCCAGCTATTTTAGAGACAAGGCCTCATTCTGGCTCAGGCTGGTCTTAACACGTGAGCTCAGGCAATCCACGTGCCTCGGTCTCCCAGAGTGCTAGGATTACAGATGTGAACCACAGTGCCTGGCCAAATTTCTTAATTTAGTTGTCTTTCAATGCCACTAAAGAAGTCATTTCTTCAGTGACAGTATATCTGTTGTCAACAGTTCTAATGAAAATGGCAACTTGAGTCGTATTTGTAGCATCAGTGCCTTCGTCCATCACCAAAGCACAAAATTTAGAATTAGCAGCTTTACACTCCAAACTTCTTTTGATAGATTTTATAAATTCTTCAATTTGCCTGGAAGCCTGATGAGACAAACTGACTTTAGAAATATCTCTCTTTTTGTCAGGGCTAATTATATATACCACCCATTCCATACATTACTTAATAAACTCACCATCAGTGTAAGGTTTTGATTTTTTTGCTATTAAATATGCTACCACTTAACTAGCTTGTACAATGGAAATTGTCTTGAGTTATACTTAAAAAACAACAACTGTTGGTTGAGAAGACAGGCTTTTTTTTTTTTCCGTTCTGCTATTTTGTCCCTATGACATACTCCTTCACTGGCATGGAATTTGGCAGCATGTTCAAATTATAGTCTTTGGAAATTTGTACAAACTCCTGACAAAGTAAGCAGAGCGTCTACTAGTTGCCTCGACAAAAATGTAGTCATCTGTCCACTTTTTATTGAATCACCTTCCTTCCTTCATAATTATTTTGGGGAGGTTCTATTTTCTTTTAAGGTGTTGTAGAAGTCATGCTGGTATTAAAAATAATAGATAAGGGACTATATTTACTTCTATCATGAAACGTAATTGACAGGAAAATAGGAAGCAAGGTTTAGGCCTTTCCATATCTTGGCTGCTGATGCAGGGTGAGGTGACTGGCGATGTGTGAGGTGTGGAAGTATCCATAAAATAAGAATGCTTACCTGACTTTCAAATGACACTAAGCGCCTAATGGTGCAATGGGCAGATTAAAATATTATTGATAATAGCTGCCTTGCCATGTCACCAGGAACACATGTTACACCTGATGGTGTCTATTTGACTGTCTGTTCTTGGAAGATAACACACTGGAAGCTGCGCTCTGCTATACCACTAAAGCCACACCTGTGTACAAATAGCAAGAGTGTATAGATGTTTATTTTATATGACATTGCAGCACACTGTCATCTACAAGTTTCCACTTGAGAAATGTGCAGTTGAGTTTCACCAAAAACTCACATAAGACTCATCATATTAAGTAAGTTTACGATTTTGTGTTGGGCCACATTCCTTGTCATTGTGGACTATATGTGGCTTGTAGACCATGGGTTGGACACCCCTGATCTAGGGAAATTACTAAATAAATTGCCGTGTATGTATAGAATACTCTACTACTAAGGTATGTCTATATGTATAAAGATCTGCATATAGTTGGAAAGATGTTCTTGTTATTCTGTTAAGTAATAAAGGAAATTTGATTGTTTTAAAATATGATTCTGCCTCCCTACACACACAAATTCTTTGATACTAGGTGAGGTCTACATCCCTTTCTATTAAATCTGAGCCCTGTGACTATCTGACCAATAGAATATTGGCAAGTGATAGTATATATTTTTAATTTTTGTGACCATTCTTTGAGAAACTGATACCTTCTTATCTTTTGGATGACCTTTGAGAATGAACCACCACAACATGAAAAATTTCAAGCAGCTTTATAGGAGGCCCACATGGTGAATAATTTAGGTTTGAGAGCTATAGTTGGGCTGATTTTCCAGCCACCAACCAGCATCAACTTGCCAGCCAATGAGTGAGCTATTGAAAGTGGATCTCCCAGTACCCAATGGATCCCCTGTCATACATAGTAGAGAGCAGAGAGACACAAAGTACATCTCTGTCCCTAGACTTCACCTAAATTACAGATTTATGAACAAACTAAATGACTGTTTTAAGTTCCTATGTTTTGGGGTGGTTTGTTACTTAGCAACAAAAATAGCAAAGTACAGAATATATAATATATATATATATAAATATGATATATATATATGTTATCTTATTTTAAAAAAATCAAAATTAAAGACAAATACTCTATACTTGTATAAGCACTTGAGAGGATTAGGATTAATTTGGGGTGAAAAAGACTCTCAACTTCACTTTTAACCTTTGTAAATCAATGCCAAAAAGCAAAATATTAGGAATAAAAAGTAAAAATAAAATTTAAACAAAAAAATTGATAAAGTTCGAAAAGAATTTAAAATAGTTTTATTAGAGGATTATTTTTGTATCATTCCTGGAAGCATATCAGACTACACAGAATTATTTATCCTTTTTAATTAGTCTTTGAGGGTGTTACTCATAATGGATGAAATGGAAAAAGTATGTCCTTAGCGAGAATCATTGTTACTTTTTTCCCTCCTATCATACTTCTCTTCATATGGCTAATGTGTCTTAACTTTAACCTCATCCACTGACATTTCACAGAAGATCTAGATGAGTCCATTGAATCAGTAATATGGAGTAAGTATTGGACAAGGCACATCAGACGTCATGGTTCCAGGGAATGAGTAGTTGGCAGTGTGGATGTCATTCTCAGCATTGTTTACGTTAACTTGAAGAAAGCTAGTATCTTTCCTATACTGCCCCTGTAGCTAAAGTCAGGGCCAAGTCTGAACTTGTTTACTGGGTAACAAAAGTAGCTAACATCATGCCATGAATAATTTTTTTTTTTTTTTTGAGACGGAGCCTCAAGCTATCCCCCTGGGTAGAGTGCCATGGCATCACAGCTCATAGCAACCTCCAACTCCTGGGCTCAAGCGAGTCTCCTGCCTCTGCCTCCCAAGTAGCTGGGACCACA
>CAUYQV010122151.1:0-21260 GCA_963574575.1 Galagoides demidoff
TGACTGGCTTGTGCCAAGTTTTTGGTGTTTGCTATTTGCTGTTTTGCCATTGCACAACACCCCTGGGGATTGCTTGATGCACCCTAAAAAAAAAAAAAAAAAAAAAAAAAAAAAAAAAGCTCTGAGAATTCCTACCTCCCAAATTAAAAAAAAAAAAAAAAAAAGCTTTTTAACTCCATTTAATCGAGTACTTTCCAAAGTTACACGATCAGGATTTTTGTTTGTTTTCATGTAGCATCTATTAACATTCCACAGAACCAACTTTCCACAAAGCCCATTTTGGTCAACACTGTTCCCTGACAGCCCTGACTTGTTTTTCCAGTCGGTACTCACTAGAACTCCTCACTGAAAATACTCCATATGCTGTCAACAGTGTCAGAAAAATCCAGTACAAACTATCAATGGATCATTGGCCCCTTTTCTGCCGTTTAAGATTTCTAGTTCCTACTCATTACATGCCTGGTGAACGGGCTAATGTTTAAATTGACTCCATGGAAAGAACTATACAAAATGCCTCTTGAAAGATTCTGATATTTGCCCAGAACAAAAGTCCAGAATAAGGATACACAGAGTTAGTGATAAATGGTTTGCTGTGAATGTTGATTCCAAAGTTTGCTAATGCTCATCCTGATTAGTGAGCTACTTCAATGTATATCCTTCTGCTATTGGCAGTGCTCTCCTTAATTTCTTTTTCTTTCTTTCTTTTTTTTTAATTGTTAGAGGGTACAAGAAACAAGGTTTCACTGATTGCATTTGTTAGGTAAATTCCCTCTTACAATTGTGTCTTGCCCCTAAAAGGTGTAGTACACACCATGACCCCACCCCCTCCCTCCTTCTCTCAGTCTGCTCTTCCTTTCTCCCACCCCTCCCTCCTTCTTTCTCTCTCTGCTCTCCCCTTCCTCCACCCCCACCGTGTCATTAATTGCCCTCATATCAAAATTGAATACATAGGATTCACGCTTCTCCATTCCTGTGATGCTTTACTAAGAATAATGTGTTCCACTTCCATCCAGGTTAATACAAAGGCTGTAAAGTCTCCATTTTTTTTTTTTAGTGGCTGAATAGTATTCCATGGTGTCATAAACCACAGCCTGTTAATCCATTCCTGGGTTGGTGGCCATTTAGGCTGTTTCCACATTTTGGCGATCATAAATTGAGCTGCAATAAACAGTCTAGTGCAGGTGTACTTATGATAAAAGGATGTATTTCCTTCTGGGTAGATGCCCAATAATGAGATTGCAAGATCAAATGGGAGGTCTAGCTTGGGTTCTTTGAGGGTTCTCCATACTTCCTTCCAAAAAGATGGCATTAGTTTGCAGTCCCACCAACAGTGTAAAAGTGTTCCCTTCTCTCTACATCCACACCAGCATCTGCAGTTTTGAGATTTTGTGATGTGGGCCATTTTCGCTGGGGTTAGATGGTATCTCAGGGTGGTTTTTATTTGCATTTCTCTGATAATTAACGATGATGAGCATTTTTTCATGTTTGTTAGCCATTCGTCTGTCTTCTTTAGAGAAGGTTCTATTCATGTCTCATGCCCACTGATATACGAGATTGTTGGCTTTTTTCATGTGGATTAATTTGAGTTCTCTATAGATCCTACTTATCAAGCTTTTGTCTGATTCAAAATATGCAAATATCCTTTCCCATTGTGTAGATTGTCTATTTGCTTTAGTTGTTGTCTCCTTAGCTGTACAGAAGTTTTTCAGTTTAATTAAGCCCCATTTGTTCATTTTTGATGTTGCAATTGCCACAGCAGTCTTCTTCATGAAGTCTTTCCCCAGATCGATATCTTCCAGTGTTTTTCCCATGCTTTCTTTGAGGATTTTTATTGTTTCATGCCTTAAATTTTCCATCTTGAATCAATTTTTGTGAGTGGAGAAAGGTGTGGGTCCAGTTTTAGTCTTTTACATATGGATATCCAGTTCTCCCAGCACCATTTATTGAACAGGGAGTCTTTCCCCCAATGTATGTTCTTGTTTGGTTTATCAAGGATTAGGTGGTTGTAAGATGTTACTTTCATTTCCTGGTTTTCTATTCAATTCCAAATGTCTATTTCTCTATTTTTGTGCCAGTACAACGCTGTCTTGAGCACTATGGCTTTGTAGTACAGCCTAAAATCCAGTATGCTGATGTCCCCAGCTTTGTTTTTATTACTAAAAACTGCCTTAGCTATATGGGGCTTTTTCTGGTTCCATACAAAATGCAGAATCATTTTTTCCAAGTCTTGAAAGCAGGATGTTGGTATTTTAATAGGGTTGGCACTGAATTGGTAGATTGCTTTGGGAAGTATAGACATTTTAACAATGTTGATTCTTCCCAGCCATGAGCATGGTATGTTCTTCTGCTTGTTAATATCCTCTGCTATTTCCTTTCTTAGGGTTTCATAATTTTCTTTATAGAGATCCTTCACCTCTTTTGTTAGATATATTCCTAGGTATTTCATTTTCTTTGAAGCTACAGTGAAGGGGGTTGTGTCCTTAGCCTCTCATCTTGACTGTTATTGCTGTATACAAAGGCTACTGACTTGTGGACACTGATTTTGTATCCTGAGACATTACTGTATTTTTTGATGACTTCTAAGAGTCTTTGGGGTTCTCTAAGTATAAAATCATATCATCAGCATCCCATTTGGATGCCCTTCATTTCCTTGTCTTGCCTAATTGTACTGGCTAGAACTTCCAGCACTATGTTGAATAGTAATGGTGACAACCTTATCTGGTTCCAGTTCTAAGAGGAAAAGCTTTCAGTTTTACTCCATTCAGTAAAATATTAGCTATGGGTTTGTCATAGTTAGCTTTGATCAGTTTAAGAAATGTGCCATGTATGCCTATACTCTTCAGTGTTCTAATTAGAAAAAGATGCTGGATTTTATCGAATACTTTTTCTGCACCGACTGAGGGGATCATATGGTCTTTGTTTTTGCTTCTGTTAATACGGTGGATGGCACTGCTCTCCCTAATTTCTAAGAGCAACAGAGATTTGGGCCAAATTAATATCTACCTCTTACAGTCACTATAACAATAATATGTTTTACAAATAGTGGCTCTATACATATTAACACAAATAATTTGAACTTCTTAAAAAATTGTTATTTACTACTTCCAACCCTGGTATCTGTTTCTAAAATTAAACTGTTTGCAATATAAGTCTACAAATTCAGACTTATGTTGCAACATAACAATTCTACATCTTGAAGAGCTACACTCAAAGAGAATGGAATCTAAAACTTTTTTGTTTTTCAACATGACCAATGGGCAAACAAAATCACCATATACAGAGTTCATTTAAGAACACAAAGAGGTGGGAGGCTGAGGCAAGAAAATTGCTAAGCTCAAGAGTTTTGAGGTTGCTGTGAGCTATGACTCCACAGCACTCTATGAAGGGTGAGTGGTATGGACAAAGTGAGACTCCCTCTCAAAAAAAAAAGAAGAACACAAAGAGGAAGAGGTTCTTAACAAACTTCCCAAAAGAATTAGCCACTGAAGAAAAACTCAAGTGCCACCAGTATTATGTGCTCAGTCCAGAATCACCTGCTCCTCTAACAAGAATCAGGACCCTAATGACCTAAAGACCTGTATGTTAACTACATTAAACACATACTAGCATAAAATGCAAAAACATCTCATTATAAGTATGCAAATAATTTTAGAAGCATGTTTAAGACACCTTATGATTTGAGTCAACACTGGGACTAAAGTTTATGCAGAACCTCTATAGTTGATCATTTCCCTACATTGATTACCTCCTTAAGTTGACCTAATTTTCATAGACTAGACATGGACCATATGTAGGTTATCAGTACTAGTTCCTTATGTTGACCACCTCCATATGCTGACTAGTTTGACACAGTCCCTTGAGTGGTCAACTTACAGAGATTCTACTGTAAACATAAACAAAAAATAAGTAAGAAATCCTTAAATTTGTTGCTGACTTTCCTGATCTAGAAAATCCACCCAAACCTTTTAGTTTGGGTGGAGTATAGTTATTCCCATAATGGAAAAATATATTTAGAATACACATATACATAAAAGGACTCATATCCATACAATACAGAAAATTCTCACAATTAATAAGGAAAAGACACAATCCAGGTATTAAAAGGTGGAGACAACAAGATTCACACCTCTCATCGCTCACAGAAATTAACTCACAATGGATAAAAGACTTAAACCTAAGGCAGGAAAACTAAATATTTTAGAAGTTGAAGAAACTCTTATATCAGCCTTGGCAAAGAATTCATAAAGAAGACCCCAAAAGCAATCACAGTGACATCAAAAATAAATAAATGAGACCAAATCAAATAAAAAGGCTTCTGCATAGCTAAGGACACAATTGAAAGAGAAAACAGACAACACACAGAATGGGAGAAAATATTCACACGCTATATACATGTGATAATGAACTGATAAACAGAATCTATAAAGAATGTAAGCAAATTAACAAGATCAAAGAACCCCATTAAAAAGTAGGCAAAAGGTATGAATACAAACTTTTCTAATGAAGAGAGACTAATGGCCAAGAAATGCATGAAAGACTGCTCAACATCTCTAATCATCAGGGAAATGCAAATCAAAACTACACTGAGATATCACCTACCTCCACTGAGAATGGATCACATCCTAAAGTCATAAAGCAACAGATGCTGGCATGGATAGGCATGGATATGGAAGAAAGGAAATCTTATACACTACTGGGTACTGCAATACTACAGCCTCTATAGAAAGTTATATGAAGACACCTCAAAGAACTTAAAGTAGACCTACCATTTGATCCAGCAATCCCACTGCGAGGTATGTACCCAAAGGAAAAAAGGCAATTTTATAAAAAGGACACCTGTACTCAAATGTTTATAGTACCACAACTGACAATCTCAAAGCTACAGAATAACCCAAGTGCCCACAACACATGAATAGATTAATAAAATATGGTATATAGCATATATACTGCGTACTACGGAGTATTACTCAACCATTAAAAAATGGTGATCTAGGATCTTTTGTGACAACCTGAAGGGAACTGAAAACTATTCTAAGAGAAACACCACAAGAATGGAGAAACAAACACATGTACTCAATACCACATGGGAACTAATTGTTCATCACTTAAGTGCACATATGCAAGTAAATCTCAATGAAAATCATCCCTAGCTTGGTGGGCAGGATAAGGAAGGAGATGGTAAGTAAATCTACAGCTACTGGGTATTGTGCACACTATCTGGGTGAAGGGCACACTTACAACTTTGACTCAATCTGTACAAATATTAAGTATATAAATAAAACATGTGTATCCCCTAATATCCCAGGGGAAAAAGGTGGAGACGAACTGTCAAACAGCCATTTAACAAAAAGAAGGATATTCAAATTGGCAACAAATATATGAAAAGGTGAAGGTGTTCCCCTATTCAATCATCAGAAAATGACAAATTAGAACCCTAAAATAGTATCACTAGGTATGTACCAGAAAGGCTAAAATTAAAATACTAAGGTTGATGAGGGCATGACACAATGAACATGTTTCTATGGTACCATCACTAATAGAAAACCGGCAGAATTTATTTACAGAAGCTAAACATATGTTTACTCTGTGATTGAGCAACTCCCAGCAAAACACACATACATGAAAGTTCATGGCAGCTTTATTCATAATAAGCAAAAATTATAAACAACCCACATGCTCATCAATAATAGAATGGATGAATAAATTAGACACAGCCATATGATGGAATACTACATAGCACTGAAAGAAACTACTACTGCATGCAGCAGAAAAAATCACATGGAATGTTGAATAAAAGAACACAGAGGCTCAGAGCCTATGGCTCAAGGTGCCAGCCACATACACCTAAGGTGGCAGGTTCAAATCCAGCCCGGGCCTGCCAAAACAACAATGATGGCTGCACCCAAAAAATAGCCAGGCGTTGTGATGGATGCCTGTGGTCCCAGCTATTTGGGAGACTGAGAAAGGAGGCTTGCTTGAGCTCAGGAGTTGGAAGTTGCTCTACCCAGAGGGATAGCTTGAGGTTCTGTCTCAAAAAAAAAAAAAAAAAGAACACAGAAGAGTTTATGCTGGATGATACATTTACCTGAAGATTAAGAACAGGCCAAGTTAATCCACAGCACTAGATGTCAGAATAGCAGTTAAATTCTAGGTACTGACTGACTGGGAAGGGCCAAGTTCTAGCTCTTAATCTGAGTGGTAACTATAAGCCTATACATATATAAAAATCCACCAAGATATACACCTAAGATTTAGTGTACTAAATATGTACTTTATTACATATGAATTTAAAAATTAATTTTAAAAAAGCAAATAAAAAGAAGAAAAACCTATTGAGTGCTTCCCAGGAATTTTTCCTAAAATCATTGCAAGCCCAGAATTTAGACAGAAAGAAGGAATCTTGATGATCATCCAGTCCATCTCTTAATATAAACTAATGTCCAGAAATGTTACATTATTTTACAATCAGTAATAACACTATTAATCAGAACTCAACAAGAAAGCTATAAAATCTGAAGATGCTAGTACCAAAAGTCTCAGCTTAGGCCAGGCCTGGTGGCTCACACCTGAAATCCTAGCACTCTGGGAGTCCGAGGCAGCTGGATCGCGTAAGCTCAGGAGTTGGAGACCAGCCTAAGAAAGAGTAAAACTCCGTCTCTACTAAAAATTGAGGCTGCTGTGAGCTATAACACCATGCTCCTTTACCAAGGGCAAAAAGGTGAGACTCTGTCTTAAAAAAAAAAAAAAAAAAAAAAGCCTCAAGTTTATCTTAAAATAAAACTAAAATGACAAATAGGTACCTAGCTAACAAGAAAATAAAATAACTAATAAGGTTATAACCAAACACAGTTTTTATGATGCTGAAAAAGTCAGCTAACAGCAAAAAGAAAAAGAGGGTATAAAATAAAGTCTTTCACAAGCAACAGAAACCATCAATAAAAAAAGAGATGTTACCACGACTTGTTTTGCTGGCTTTTCAGTGCCCCCATTGTTCTGTGAAGATATCACGCACCTGCCCATCACCCTGAAATGTACCTCCTCCAGATACGCACAGTCACGCTCTCCCACAGGTGCCTGAGCGCCTCTCATCACAATCTCTCTTGATATCCACATCTATCATCACCCCCAACAACTCTAGTCCTTACCTATTCCTCTGTCATAAGCACCTATTACTCTGACACCATACTGCATACATATTTATTATTTATCTTCCTCACTAGCATATAATCTAGGGCAAGAACTTTTCTATTTTGTTTCCTGCAACTCTACATCTTCAGAGTCTAAAATAATGCCTGGTACACAGCCGGGATTCCATAAATATGTGCTGCTTAAACGTCTTCATGTCTTTAACTACTTATTCATGAAATGAATAAATAAATACATGTATTCATTTGCAAACAGAATGAATGAATTCAAAAGTGAGTAAATGAATATTCATAATCTTTCTTTTTTCACCATGTCTCTTCATGGCTACTTTGTAGAATCAGGTCAAGAAAAACAGGGAGAAACAGTCACCAGTAAAGAACTGGTATCACTGAAGTGAAAACCTATCTCTTTCTTATTAGACATTCTTAGGAACATTTGTGTCAACCATACGCCCCTTTAATCTCCTGCATAAAAACACACAGCAAGTACCATTTCTGAAGAGAAATGATTCAAGAGGTACTGAGGATAAAACTAGGTATCACTTAAATGACACTAGGATGGGTAGTTTCAAATCGACCATGAAAAACTGGGTATCTTCAAAAAATTTTAAATAACGTAAATTAGGGATAAGCAGAGAACCCTGCAAAACATAAAAATCAAAATTAGCAGGAAACCAAAATTATCAAGACGAAATTTGTTTTTAAAGCCATCTGGTCAAAGTAATAAGAAATGGAATATTTATCAGCAATTTGATTATTATTAAACACTAATACTTGGCTATATTAACATAAACATATTAGTAATGATTACAGGTACTCTTGCATACTTATCAGACCAACCAATTCCAGGCAAGATTGAACATTCCTACATGATGCTGTAAAACATACAGCAGAACCTCCATAGTTCACCACCTCCTTCAGTTGACCTCATTTTCATGGACCAGATGTCTACCATATCTCAGTGGAAGTTATTTTTTGTTGACTACCTCTGTTATGTTGACCAGTTTGTTATAGTCCTTTGGGTGGTATTTTCAATAATTTTTAACATTAGCTTTTTAAGATTTTAAACACCAATACAAACCTATGAAAAAAAGCTTTTAGAAGTATTTTAAAATTCACATTATGCTAGCTAAAATACACAAGAATCATGTCTTAGTCATCTATGAATCCCCAGGATCTACCACAGTGACTGGGTGAGCAGAAGAATCCCAATCCTCCAAAGCTCAGGAGAAAGGAATATGTGAGCCATTCCAAACATAAAATTTGGATCTATTTCTTAAATGACTGTCAAATAAAAGCCTATGAATGGATTTACAGGCCCATACAAATATATCCCCTATGTTTGCATGTTCTTCAAAGCATATTATGCTCTGGATAATCACATATTATATATACACACACACATTTATATTACTTTTGTAACTATTAACTGGATGAAAATCAGCTACTTTTAAGCATGCAATTACCTCAAATTATTTGGCATATAAAATAATTGACCACAGCAAAAACACAAACTTCCCTTGTTTAGACAAGTCATCAATAGGTAGTATTATTCACTTGTCAAGTAGTTACCAGAAGGTCATAAAACTTGATGCTCTTCAGATTTAATGGAAAAAACAGACCTAAAATACAAAAGCTAAAGACAAATGGCACTCACAGCAAGATTATTCCTATCACATGAGCTTTGCACTTACTAAAATGTGCTTAAGTCATAGGTAAATTGCTCAACTCCCTCACTCAGGAAATTGAAAGCAGCTTTTACTTATTATATAGCAAACTGTCAAAAGTTTATGACATCATTTGAATTTTCCTTTTTGCTTCATGTCACAAGGTGCAAGAACACTATTTTCTCTCTGAGCAGCTTTCAAATTGGTAAGAGTTGAGTTCTCTCCAGCTGTTTTCTTAAAAATAGTCAACTCAGCTGCTCATTCATTCAAGGAAACGTTCACTGGGCTTCCACTCCACTCCAAGCACTCTACTGGACAATGCGTGTTACTTCAGATTCTGGCATGGTATTTTTATAAGTTGGTATAACAAGTATAAAGTATGTTACGGATTATAGTAACCCAATAAAGCTAATTTATCAGATGGAGAAATCTATTCCACATATAATCAAGAAGCTCTACCACTAGAATAAAATATAGAGACACCTATAGTTCCATTGTCTCCAGTTCCTTTATCTCCAGGTAGAACAATTAAGAAATATACCTATTAGCCACTGGGGGGTGGTGGTGTGTGCCTGCCATCCTGGCTACTTGAAAGGGTGAGACAGGAGGGTCAGGGCAATGGCTTAAGCCCAAGAGTCCAAGGCTATAGTGACAGCTGTGATAGCATTTACATGGCAAGGCTCCCTCTTATTAAAAAAAGAAGAAGAAGAAAATCATACATATAAATCCTTCTCCAAATAATACCTTCTACAGGTTTTATGTGGCATAACTGGACAAACTGAAACAGTATAAAAATTTCTTAAAGACTAAAATTAGATGTTGATGAACCAAACTCAGTGAGTTTGGATGCTACTTTTTTCCTTTGAAAGGACTGATTTTAATTTTAAAATTTAAAATGTGACCTTTTAGGCTCAGCGCCTGTGGCTCAAGTGGCTAAGGTGCCAGCCACATACACCTAAGGTGGCAGGTTCAAATCCAGCCCAGGCCCACCAAACAACAATGATGGCTGCAACCAAAAAATAGCCGGGTGTTATGGCGGGTGCCTGTGGTCCCAGCTACTTGAGAGGCGGAGGCAGGAGACTTGCTTGAGCCCAGGAGTTGGAGGTTGCTGTGAGCTGTGATGCCATAGCACTCTACCCAGGGGGACAGCTTGAGGCTCTGTCTCAAAAAAAAAAAAAGTGACCTTTTAATTCAAACAAATATTTGAATTAAATAGAAAAAACAATAAGGAGGAAAAATACAACTTCATTTGCAAATGGTGACTGGGTAACCAGAAGTATCACTCATTTGCCCTTAACCTTAGTATCTCCATTTGTTCCTGTTAGTACAGCATCATCTATATCCTAGTAACTCAAGTTTAGCCGGTGATTATTTGGCCAAGCACTTTTACAAGTATCATCTTATTTAATCACCACAACAAATCCTGTTGTAGTATTCCCCATGTTTATAAATGAGGAATCTGATGTGAAGAAACCTGAGAAATCAGGAACCTGCTCAAAGTCACACGTGTAATAAGTGGGAAGCTGAGATCTGAGGCAGAAGTATCTAATTAGAGTTCACACACTGACTCTTGATGCTACTCAGTCTGCACACGTCATCAATATTCTGACCCAAAATGTATGAAACTGTAAATGCAACAAGCACTGTTTGGTAGTACTGGTATCACCTTCACACCGTTCAATCAAATCATTTAGCAAGAGACAGATTTATTCTCAGGCAAATGATTAGCCAAGAATCAACATCCATTTCATGCCAAACATCCCATTTGACACCTAACATTCCATTTCACTGTCTCATTCCTCAACTTTCAAAAAACAATGTAAGTGCACTATTGTCCAAGTCATGAAAATAAAACAACAAAGGTATGTACAAATTAACCATAATAGTTATTATTATACTTAGATTAAGCTACACAAGAACAGAGATCAATTATCCAGCTACTCCAGAATTTCAGACATTCAAATGAAAGACAAAACGCAGATAAAAATAATAATAGAGTTAAAATAAGGAATCAAAAAGGTATTTCCTAATGCTCATTTCCCCAACTTACAGAAGAATCCCTCAAGCTCCTCTTCCCATTTTCCTCTTGACTGTACCTTTACTAATAATAAACTTGCTGATCTAGTTTCCAAGCCAATAATGCATACTTCCAGTCCTCCCTCATACCTGCTCTACTTTTCCCCTAACACCCCTTGCCAACCTATGATAAAATGACCCTCTATGACCATGCCCTTACTCCAGTACATAGGCCCACAAGAGCAAGAGATTTTTGTCTTTTTTTTTCCTCTTTAAGAAACAGGCCCTGGCTCTGTCGCCCAGGCAGGAGTGCAGCTGCATGATCACTATCAGCAGCCTTAACCCTTAGGCTCAAGTGATCACCTGCTACAGCCTTCTGAGGAGCTGGGACTACAAATGCATACCAGCACACCTGGCTAAATTTGTAAATTTTGTTTATTTCAGAGAAAGGGTCTTAACTCCTGGCCTCACGTGATCCACCTGAGCTTCCCAAAGTGCTGGGATTATAGTTGTGAGCCATCATACCCAGCCTTGATCTTTACCTGATTTGTTCACTAATCTGCTAACTGTACTAAATGCCTCTTGAATACTACCTAGCACCCAGTAGATGCTCAACAATATTTTAACAAGATCATTTTTTTGTCTTTTTATTATTATTATTATTTTTTTTTTTTTATTGAATGGTAACTATGTACCAGATCATTTTAAAAACTACAATTCAGGCTTGGCGCCTATAGCTCAGAGGCTAGGGTGCCAGAGCTGGCAGGTTTAAATCCAGAATAGGCCTGTCAAACAACAATGACAATTACAACCAAAAAAAATAGCCTGGCATTGTGGCAGGCACCTGTAGTCCGAGCTACTTGGGAGGCTGAGGCAAGAGAATCACTTAAGCCCAAGAGTTTAAGGTTGCTATGAGCTGTGATGCCACGGGGCATTGTACCCCGGGCGAGAGGTTGAGACTGTGTCTCAAAAAAAAAAAAAAAGTTACAAATTATAATGGAAAGAAAACAAATGCTAATACTACCAAACTAGCACAATAAGAATTGACATCAAGAAAGAGAAAGGATGAAAAGTTACAATGGAGTAACCTTAGAGAACTTTAGTATAAATTCTTATGAGTCCTGGATGTCTCTTCATAATCAGAGATTGTCAATTCTTTGATACACTGAAAAATTTTCTAGATATAGAAAATTTTCATATACAAAAAGTAAAACTATGAAGAGAAAAAAGAAGTTGAAAACATCTCTAGGTTAAATTCCAAAAAAACATTTAAATCCTTTAACAAGAAAAAAAATCACTTGTAGTTATCACTTCAATGCCTCAGTGAAAATTACTTACAACAAATGGCAAAAGAAAAACACTTATCCATCATCTATAAAATAGAGATTATTTTAAAACAGAAGAAAAGCAAACATTTATCCATACTTCTCAGGCTGTAAACACACAACTTCCACAAGCTGGCCAGGCACAGCAGAGCCAGGATGAAAGCCAGGCGTTCTAGATCTCCAGCACCCCCTGGTGGCTGAAGTGAGACAGTAATTCAGATGCTTCCCTTTCCATAGATTTGTCACGGCATTTTCACCCTCATGGTCTAATTGTGTATACCTCAATATAAGATAACTGTCCCCAAAATAAGTATCCCACACAAGTGGTGTCCTCATATTTCATTCTTTGACAGAAAGTTCTCTGAGCTAATTTTTAAAAAACAGTGCTTCCTGGAAAAGCACAGCATCATGAAATAACCTCATTTACAAATTTTTAATTCACACAAGATCACATGAAGGAATCAAAAACAACAAGCCAGGTGCAGTGGCAGACACCTGCAGTCCCAGCTACTTGGGAAGCTGAGATAGGAGGATCATTTGAGCCCAGGAGGTTGAGTCCAGCCTGGACAACACAGTAAAACCCTGCCTCAAAAATAATAATTATAGTAAGAACAAACTATTTATAGGTATAAAGCATGAAGATATGAGAAAGGGTTTATCAAAGGACAGGAGTCTGGCAAAGAAGAAAGAGAGAGGAAAGAAGGGGGAAAGTGGAGAGAGGGGAGGGGGGAGAGAGAAAGAGGGAGAGAGAAAAAAAGGAGAAAGAGATAGAAAGGTGAAAGAGGCTGGGGAGGAGAGGGGGGAGGGGGTAAGAGAGAGGAAAAGAAAGAACAGACAGAAAGAAAAAAAAGAAAAAAGAGAACAGTGGGGATATCTAGAAGGATTTTGCACTGGCCAAATCCAGGATAATTTTATGATCAAAAAGAAGCCAGGTGAGTCCAAAAATTCAAGGCCAGCCAAAACTACATTAATGAAACTTTGTTTCTAAACAATAGAGAGAATGATGATTGAGACTATACAATTTTTAAGATTCATGAGAATCCATGAATCGTGCAGTTGTAGTTAAAAAAACAGGAAGAGTCCTAATTTGCCACCAACTCCTTACTCTAAAATTTATAGTTGAGGAGAAAAAAGAACTCAGCATTTACCTTGCCTTCTCTAGTTGATTAGGAAAAATCCCCTCTCCACTGCCTTTTTTAAAAAGAACGCATTAATAAATGTGAAAAGGAAAAAAAGATAAAGCTAAATGAATCACTATTCCACAAGACCAATGAAATAAATGATCCAAAGAACATGAATCGATTTATCTGAGCTGAAGTGCCTCTGTCACAGATTATGTGCTAATCACACAGGGAAACTTATCCATACAATGAAGGAATTTGGTGGTCATCAACTTAATACAGTGATCAAAATTCATTGTCAATACTAGGATAACCTTTTTATGTCAATGTTAGACAGTTAGCTATATATGAGCTGGGAAGATAATGGATATGGTTAAGCTATTTTGGATTGGTTGGGGTCAGGCTGACCTAGGATATTAATGGGAATGAGGCTGATTAAAACCTTGCAGGTGGGTTGTTATCACAATATTGCAGGCAGGTTGTTTTCAAGACCTTGCAGATGGATTGTTTGGAGAACACAGCTAATTTAGACCATCAGAGACTTCCAAAAAGCAGCTGATACTACTCAAAGTTGAATGAAAAACCCAAAACTGCACTTTCCACAGGTCCTATAGTCAATAGGACACAGGCCAGCTTGCTGTGCCAGTTGTTAAAAAACTTTTATTTTCCTTGCTAAAACTTTGCCTACTCTTCTCAATTATTTTGGCAACTACCTTGAGCTATGCTGCTCCAACATCTTCTGACATGATACAACATAGTGTTCACAATATAACCTATGAAGCATAGAGACCAAAATTGGCTAACCTGAATCTAATCAAGATTTACACGTAATTTTCAAGATGTAGAGTCAATTTTCAATCTGTGGTAAATCTGAGCAAAAAGGAGTACATTATAGAGTGAGTGGGGGGTTCAACTTGTAGCCGATGGGCACATACAGATTATTTGATGACTGTTTTGCTTATCTGTGGTGTCAGATATCACAAAAAGTATGCATGGATCTTTTTCTACTCATCAGCTTTCATTAGTGTTTGCACAGTTAATGTGAGGTCCAAGACAACACTTCTTCCAATGTGCAGCAAAAAGTAAAAAGGCTGGATACCCCTTTGAGACTGCAAGGAAAGATTCAGACAAAGATGGGGACACTGAGTTTCAAAAAGACTAGGCAGTGCCTGTAGCTCAATGGATAGGGCACCAACCACATACAGCAAGGCTGGTGGACCTGGCCCAGGCCTGCTAAAACAACAATGACAACTGCAACCAAAAAACAGCCTGGCATTGTGGCATGTGCCTGTAGTCCCAGGTACTTGGGAAGCTGAGGCAAGAGAATCACTTAAGCCCAAAAGTTTGAGGTTGCTGTGAGCTGTGACACCATAGCACTCTACCCAGGGCAACAGCTTGAGACTCTATCTCAAAAAAAAAAAGTCAGTGTTATGTAGTACAATAGCAATGAGTATACCTACCACCCTCATGCACGTATATAAATATCATTCTCCACTAAAAGGAACTAGGATAGGACTGTTTAGAGAGAAGTTTAATTCCAAATCTAGAAGAAAACTACATTAGTCGCAAACATAAATGTAGAAAGAATAATGCAATTAGACAAATCACCATTTTGCAACCTTTCCCCTCTTTCCATAATAACTGATTTAGGAGAAGATCATCAGAGGATACAAAAATAAATGGACAATAGGTTTTTGGAAAACTTCCCCTTCTCAAAAATATCATCCCATAAGTAATAAATGTAACATGTCTTTATGATGCAACCTTAACATAATAGAGGATTACTTAAAGATTTTAAATAGCAGAATTTAGTTTATTAAGGAACGTATTAAGACTTGATAGTCAGCAGAAAATCATGTCTTAATCACTTCAACTTTGGTTTCTGCTGACTATCAAGTTAAAGTCCAAAAACATTAGCACAGAGCCCTACAAATTCCAGCCTCTGGATTATTTGATGGCATAAAAATCAAGTGCATGGCAAATAAACGAAGTAAAAAGATAAATAATAAACCAGAAAAGAATAGCAACTTTCATCATTTTGGACTACTAGACATAACATGAAATGTCCAAAAATAAAAATAATAATTATTCTAAACATATATTAACAAGTTGAAGTAAAAATTAATGTTCATGTACTTTAATCAAAATCAACAATGACAATGTGAATGTTAACTTTGATCAAAATGACAATGTGAATGTTACTTTCTTTGCATTACTGTTATTATTAATTGCTTAATAGGTTGCAGCAATCATCTGATTTCTTTTCTGAATGTATTTATCTTCATTCTTTACGAGATTTTTGTTTCTAGTCCTTATCTTAAACATTGTTATTGTTGGTAAATTTTAAGCCTTTTTAATTCTGTGAAGGCAAAAAGTGGAAACCTAATAATCACATGTATATGTAAAAATAAAAACAATACAAGTAAAAATTATTATCCCGTAGAAAAACAAACAAAAATATAATCAAATGGTTCATATAAGGAAAAATGCAAATAAACTTTAAACAAAAATATGCTCAGCTTCATTTATGAGAAAATGAAAAGCACACAGGAATTTCATTCCTATCTATATGGCAACAATTCAAAATTCCTACACAATATTCTATGCCTGAAGCCATGGACAAATCATCACTCTCATAGATTGCTGACTGTACAACCTCCACAGAGAGGATCCCTCTGGAGAGGAATTCACCTTTGACCCAGCAATCTGGAAACCTGTAACAAAGACACACTGACATAGACACACATAAAAGTTCTATGCCTAAGGATACCTGCTACAACACTATGTAATAGCAAAAGACTTAAAATAGCCAAACGGCTGCCAATAAAGGTCTGATTGAAAAAACTACAGTACTTCTTGAAGAGCACAATGGAGCTATAAAATGAAACAACAAAAACATACTGCCCTGGAGTGACTGTCAACATATAAATGGTAAGTACAGAAGATCGCGTCTGACACACTTCCCTTATGTAAGAAACAGGGAAATGTAGGGGTGGGGGGCGGTGTCTATATGTGTACAAGAGTATGCAGCATAAATATGCATATACAGAAATACCTGTACACATACACAAACCCTTCACAGACAGAGATCACACACGTACAAACACACCAACACTACATATTTGGTATATTTGCTTACACTGTCAAAAGCAATCAACACAAGGAAACAAAACTAATTCTAAGATAAATGACCAGTTATTTTAAAAAATACAATTTTAAGGAGGGAAATGTGTTCTAAGTCAATAGATATTTAAAAGACTATCAATGAAATGTAATGAATATGGATACTGACTCAAATTAACCAAGTATTAAAATAGACATTCTTGAGGCAACTAGAAAAAACTGAACATATTCTGAGCATTTCTCTGGGTGTGATACATATTATTATATATTTTTTAAAGTTTAGAACATTTTTTTCATAGAGATAGAAAGCATACATTTGTGTCTGACTTTTTTATTTCAATTAATGAGGGTACAAATTTTAGGTTACATTGTTCTCACTTTCAAGGTAAAGCTCAGGTTATAGTAGAGCCCTTCACCCACAAGGTATGCTCAACAACCTCGCATGTACACATGAGGTGAGATCCCACCAACTGCCCTCCATCCTCACCTCCCCTCCATGCCTCTCCCCCTTGCTAGACTATATTTGCGTTTTATCGTTCATGTACATGCGTAATTGTTTATATACTGGTTTCATATCAGAATTGAGTATATTGGATTATTTTTTTCCCATTCTTGAGAAACTTTACTAAGAAGAATGTAATTCAACTCTATCCAGGTAAACATAAAAGATGTAAAGTCTCCATCTTTTCTAGGGCTAAAAAGTACTCCATGGTATACCTACGCCAGTTTGTTAATCCGTTCATGGGTTAATGGGCATTCAGGTTGTTCTCACAACTTGGCAATTGTGAACTGAGGGGCAATAAACATTCTGGTACGAATGTCTTTGTGGTAAAATGTTTTTTGTTCAGTGGTTCTCAACCTTCCTAATGCTGCAATGTATTTTCATTGTTAAAAAGGGGTCGTGACCCACAGGTTGAGAACCACTGTTCTAGGTAGATACTTAGCAATAGAATTACTAAGGCCAATAGAATTGGCGGGATCAAATGGAAGGTCGACTTTATAGCTCGTCATCTAGTTCATCATCTTTAATCATCAGAGAAATGCAAATGAAAACCACTCTGAGATATCACCTAACTCCAGCATGCTCAGCCCACATCACAAAGTCCCTAGTCTGCAAATGCTGGCATGGATGTGGAAAGAAGGGAACACGTCTACACTGCTGGTGGGATTGCAAACTAATATAACCTTGATGGAAAGAAGTATTCAGAATTCTTAAAGTTTAGAACTTTTAATCTAGAACAGAGTTCCTTTTCTAAGAAAACCGTGTTAATTTTATTTTTTTAATCTGACTCTTGGCTCAGCACCTATAGCTCAGCGGCTAGGGCACCAGCCACATACACCAGAGCTGGTAGGTTCAAACCCAGACGGGGCCCACCAAACAACAATGACAACTACAACCAAAAAATAGCTGGGTGTTACGGCAGGCACCTATACTCCCAGCTACTTGGGAGGCTGAGGCAAGAGAATCGCTTAAGCCCAGGAGTTGGAGGTTGCTTTGAGCTATGATGCCAGGGCACTCTACCAAGGGTAACATAGACTGTCTCAAAAAAAAAAAAAAAATTGGCCCCTATCCAAATCTCATCTCTTAGTACCGGTTAAGATGTACCCTATACTCTGATCACACTAAACCAAGTAAAAGTTCCTCAAAATGGCAAGTGGTACCTACATGCCTTTGCACGTGTTAGTCCTGCTCCCCAAAATGCTCTTCTCCCTTTTTGGCCTGACAAAGACATTAACATAATCTTCACTTCAGACGTGGTTCAGGTGTCACCTCTCAAACCTCGAGTCCCACACCAAGCTGACTTTGCTTACTAATCCTACCTGCCAATCACCCTAACCAGACTACAAATGCCTTTAATGCTGTACTAAATCTGCTCCACAGAGGCCTAAAGCCTGTGGGGAACACTCTCTAAGTAAACACCCTGGACCATGTCAGGGGTTTTTTTCAGCCTGCCTAGTCACACCTGCTAAGCAGACAGATACAAAGCCAGAATCTCCAGAGCAGAAAGAAGAAGTTCAGAAAGGAATATGACACCCCGAGAATACCAAAGGGCTGTCCTTGGCCCTGGCAGATTCTTGACTATCTGCAAATGGCTATCATCAACAGCTTAAGTCCCAGTGGGGAACCCTAAGACAGAGCTTTTCAAACTGAAATGTGCGCATGAATCATTTAGATTTAAATGCATCTAAAGCTTGGTCTCATAGGCCTGAGACTCTACATGCCAGAGGAGGCCAATACTGCTGGTCTGCAAACCCTCTGGGAGACCTGGGAAGTCAGTTCTCTGTCAGGGACCGTGTGCCATTAACTCCTTCCTTAGTCCTCTCCTTTTAGCTTACGCATTTTATGTCATTAAAAAAATAAAAGCAGCCACACAAAAACTCAAAACTCTGCATATCTGGCATATGAAACACACACTGTCCCACTGTGACAACTATGCCATCTCATTCATTTCAATATCCTCAGCCTAGGAAACATAGGTCCTCAACAAATGCTTGTTAAATGATGCTCTATATAATAACCTCAAAATACAGTCTCCAACTTAGAAAAGTTCATCTTCCACTTGTTCAACTTTACAATGGTACAAAACTATTCTGTTTTCACTTTCAGTATAGCATTCAATAAATTACATGAACCAATCAGCACTTTATTATAAAATAGGCTTTGTGCGAGATGATTCTGCCCAACTATATACTAACATAGGTTACACATATTTCTTTTCCACTCACTTTTTCAGAAAGTTCTGCTGATCATGGTCTTTCCCATTTGACTAGCACTTTCTTAAAGACAGAGCCTCTACCCCTTTTCTGTGGCACACAGTCTGGCACACAAGGGGCACTCAGTAAATGTCTGCTGACTTACACTGGATAACTAAACATATAAATGCACTACATTCAGGTTCCAGGAGAGGACACTGAGTAACAACATTACCTAAATTTGCAATCCTTCTTTTCTAAAGATTTAAAATACTCACATGTATGACTATGTTTTCCAAAAACTTCAATAATATACAGAAAAGATCATCTACTTCGCAGGTAAGAAAATGGCATGAGAGGGTTATATATCATACTTCTTCAAAGACAACCTCGTCGACACAGAAAAAACATACAGTGAACAGTACCTCAGTCTTCCCACATTCATCAGGTGGATCCTGGTGTATGGCCATTTGATACTTGACATATAAAGAAAAGGACTGGCTGAAGGACGACTTGAACTCTGGGTCCTCAAAGGAGACAGGTACTAACCTCACCTTCAGAGCAAGGAAAATACAAGCAAATGCTATTGAAACATCTCTAACTGATGATATGCTTCTGAAGGTGAGGCTAGAGTAAGATCTCCGCAAATCCACTTCCAAAGCTCAACACTGGAATTTATAATGAAAAGAAACCCTAGCACAGAGCCAGAAGTGCTAACTTTGTACTAAAACTTATAAAAATCTTAAACTCATAAAAGCCAGGACAATTTGCTTTTGTTTTATTTTGTTTACTGAGCTACCTATTGTAGTTTTCTGCATACTCTCATGGCCACTCTTTTCCACCTCTACCTATATAAGATGTTTTAAGATTTTTTTCCCTTCCAGATTTTTCTTGGGTCATTTGATTTAGTATGGGAAGACATCCATTAAAACACTCTACTATCTTACTTTATAAAACAATCTACTATCTTACTTTTCTAGTCCCACTCAACTGTGTATAGTAGTATATCAACAAAGAATAATTTAACTATTATCACTCTTTCTACATATGACTTTTAAATATGAATAAGCATATTAACTGTGCTGGCCAAAATACCACGTATACCTACCATAAAAAGTTTTTTGTTTTATATTTAAATTTAGCACTCTACTTATTAAATGCATCTAATTTAATTGTATGAAATGCACCTAAACATATGGACTAATTAAAAAGATAATTTTGTGTGCTATTTTCCACTCTGAAATTATACATCACTGAGCACTTAACATGGCACTAGGTAAAATGTGCACTTTCAGAATGTTCATTAATTCACAGTCCTATCTCTCAGCAAATATGTTACAAATTGAATATAAATAAAATGTACCACAAATAAACCAAGATTTCATACCATAATATCAAATGGAAGGGAAAGTTGTGTTTGCACAGAAAAATTACACTTGGCCTGCTGACCTGGCTCACAGTTGGTTTATCAGGTGGGTCCTTGTGAATAACCAGCTGGTAACGTTTATAGACCTGGTAAGACTCTTGAAATGTGGCTTTGAACTGAGAACTTGGTGGAGATGATCTCACCAGCCTCACCTTCAGAAGGAGTTAAAAAAACAATGTTCATTAATTCATTTATTTATTCATTCCATGGAATATGCATTACCAGTGACTCCCACCCAAAAAGCAGAAGTTTTAACACAAACACTGTAAAGCATAAACATACAGTAATATTTTAACATTAAAAATCAAATAGTTAGTAAATAAACTAAAAATTACAGTCTCATTAAGAAAGCAGAAGAAGATCCCTTCTGCTGTCAAAGCCTCAGCTTTCATGACTGAATTATGTAAGCCTGCCTCTATCATAAACTGGCATTCATGACACAAATACTCTTTAAAAGTTTTATACAACTTACCATCCATAAGTCAGTCAGAAAGACTAAAAATATGAAAATGCAGTTTGCACTCTTTCATTCATCACTGCTAATTCTTTTTTTTTTTTTTTTTTTTTTTTTGAGACGGAGCCTCAAGCTATCCCCCTGGGTAGAGTGCCATGGCATCACAGCTCATAGCAACCTCCAACTCCTGGGCTCAAGCCAGTCTCTTGCCTCCGACTCCCAAGTAGCTGGGACCACAGGCGCCGGCCACAACACCCGGCCATTTTTTGGTTGTAGCCATCATTGTTGT
>CAUYQV010122155.1:0-13587 GCA_963574575.1 Galagoides demidoff
TGCCTCTGCCTCCCAAGTAGCTGGGACCACAGGCGCCCACCACAACGCCCGGCCATTTTTTGGTTGCAGCCATCATTGTTGTTTGGCAGGCCCGGGCTGGGGATTCGAACCCGCCACCTTAGGTGTACATGGCTGGCGCCTCAGCCGCTTGAGCCACAGGTGCCGAGCCTGAAGTTTCTTATTAAACCTTTAATTCAGCATGTCCAAAACTGTCCATTTCTTAAAATGCTTTTCTAACTTGGATAATGGTACCACCATCTGCTTGTCACTTAGGTCTGAAACCCAGGAGTCCTAGATTCCTCATCACGAAGTCATCTCAGTTCTGCCTGTTATTATCCCTGGTGTCAGTCACCTCCTTCCTACCCCTACCACCTCTGTCTTAGTTTAGGCCTTCATTCTTCATTTGATAGTAGTTTGCCAATCTTCTGTTTTCTTCCTACTGCCATGGTAAATGTCTTTCTTCTTCCTTAGAGAAATTTTACTATATGTAAATAGGAAAATATATTAAATATATAGATCTATAGGTAGTTAAAATTTTTTCTATGCATATACAAACATATTATATGTAGCTTAATTTTTTGCAGTTACTATAATATAGTACTTGTTTCTCTACATCTATATCTATATGTCTATATATATCTTTCTTTGTTTTTTCTTCAAATCAGAGTCTCACTCTGTTGCCCCAGATAGAATGCAGTGGTGCCACTGGAACCTCAAAACTCCTAGGCTTTAACCAGGCGTTATGGTGGGTGCCTGCAGTCCAGCTACTTGGGAGGCTGAGTCAAGAGAATCGCTTAAGTCCAAGAGTTTGAGGTTGCTGTGAGCTGTGATGTCAAGGTACTCTACCAAGGGTAATATAGTGAGACTGTCTCAAAAAAAAAACCTCAAAAAAAATAATTCCTAGGCTCAAGCAGTCCTCCTACCTCAACCTTCTGAGTAGCTGGGATTACAGGCACATACCACATATCATGCCTGGATAATTTTTTTTTTTCAACAGTCTCACTATGTTACCCTCATTTGAGTGCTGTGGTGTCACAGCTCACAGTAACCTCAAAATCTTGGGCTTAAGCGATTCTCTTGCCTCAGCCTCTTAAGTAGCTGGGACTATAGGCGCCCACTTAATGCCCAGCTATTTTTTGGTTGTAATTGTCATTATTGTTTAGCAGGTCTGGGGTAGGTTTGAACCCGCCTCCCTCAGTGTATGTGGCCAGGGTCCTAAGCATGGAGCCAATTTTTTTCTACTTTTCTTTATTTTTCTTTAGACAGAGTCTTACTATTGTCACCCTTGCTAGAGTGCTATGGCATCACAGCTCACAGCAACCTCAAACTCCTGGGCTTAAGCAATTCTCTTGCCTCAGCCTCCCAAGTAGCTGGGACTACAGGTGCCCACCACAATGCCTGGCTATTTTTTGGGTGTAGTTGTCATTGTTGTTTGGCAGGCCCAGGCTGGGTTTGAACCTGTCAGCTCTGGTGTACGTGGCCGGCGTCCTATCCACTGAGCTACAAGTGCCGAGTCCAATTTTTCTATTTTTTGTAGGCACAGGCTCTTGCTCAGGCTAGTTTTGAATTCCTGGCCTCTGAGGATCTTCCTGCCTTGGCCTCCCTCCCAAATGCTAGGATTACTGGTATGAGCCATTGCACTCAGCTTATCTCTCTCTTTTTTAATGGTTATATGCTGTTCAAATATAGCTATACCATAATGTAGTCACCCAGGTCCTTGTTGATGGACATCTTTGCTCTTTCCAGTTTTTATTATTATAAATAATGTGGGGTTAAACATAATTATCATCACATTACCTTTCTAAATCACAAGGCTAACTAAATTACTCCCTTATTAAAAATCTTAGTGGCTTCTCAGCCTTTCGGGTGATGTCTACATTCTTCTAAGGCACAAGATGCCACCTGTGATCTCATCTTCCCTATCTGTCCAGGCTTATCCCTACTGTCTGCATTTCTTTGAAGTCTATTCTATGCCCTTCTCAGCTCTTTGCCATACTCTGGTCATGACTGAGCTGCTTCTTCTGCCTGGAATATCCTTTCAGAATTCTATAGGAAATACATACCCATCCTGCAAAGGTCTGTGTATGAGCCATGTAAGTGGAATTGCCTTGTACTTTAAAACTTTGCTTTTAGAAAATGAGCTTATTAGAAATGCAGAATGTGGAATGCAGTGTGGGAGCTTGTTAGAAATGTAGAAGTTTGGGCTCTACTTCAGACTTGTGTCCACATTTGCTTCATAACAAGATCCCTCCATGATTCCTCTGCCCGTTCAAGTTTGAGAACCACTTACCTTAGTGCATTATCATACCTAATGTATCTCTTTTACACATTAATCCCACTGAAGTAATTGTTTTTCTTTCTTTTTTCTTTTTTTGTACTTTTCTGGGGACAGAGTCTCACTCTGTTGCCCAGGCTAGAGTGCCATGGCATCAATCAGCCTAGCTCACAGCAACCTCAAAGTCCTGGGCTCAAGGACTACCGCTACAGGTGTGTACCACCACACCCCCAGCTAAATTTTCTATTTTTAGTAGAGATAAGGTTTCCCTCTTGCTCAGGCTGGTCTCCAGCTCTTGAGCTCAAGCAATCCTTTTGCCTTGGGCTCCAAGGGTGCTGTGATTACAGGTGTGAGCCACCTCACTTGGCTTTGTTGAAGTAATTTTTCTTTTGAGATAGAGTCTCATTTTGTTGCCCTCGGTAAGGTGCCCTGGCAGCATAGCTTACAGCAACCTCAAACTCTTGGGCTCAGTCAATTCTCCTGCCTCAGCCTCCCAAGTAGCTGGGACTACAGGGACCAGCCACAATACTCAGCTATTTTTAGAGCGGGGTCGGGGGAGGGTCTCGCTCTGGCTCAGGCTGGTCTTGAACCTGTGAGCTCAGGCTGATCTGTCCGCCTTGGCCACCCAGAGTGCTGAGATTACAGCCGTGAGCCACCACTCCTGGCTTGAAGTAATTTTTACATCTCTCTTCCATATCAAACTAAGCTAAAGGACAGATGCTATGTCTTATTTATCTTTTTATCCCTACCACAGTGCCTGATACAGAATACATATCTAATCTGTGTTGGCTGAATTGAAATTCTGTTGGGTGTTGTGGCTCGTACCTACTAGAGTAGCGGTTCTCAACCTGTGGGTCACAACCCACAGGAACTGTATTAAAGGGCTGCAGCATTAGGAAGGTTGAGAACCACTGTACTAGAGGCTAAGGTAGGAGGACTGCTTGAGCCCAGGTGTTTAATGCTGCATTAGCTATGACTGTGCCACTGTACTTGAGGCTGGGTGACAGGGTAAAAAAGATAAAATAAAAGTTACTAACAAAAGCAAATAAATAAACATTTTTAAATAAATTAAAATTCCTCTGTATATTCTTTATACTATAATGATGCCTAATATTTGCATATGTTTTCCTTTATACCATAAGAAAAATTAATAAATGCCATATCTAAAGGTATTGCTGCAAAACCAATATCTTTCAGCCTGGCCTTAATTCAGAATCACCTGGAGAACATTTGCAGAAATACATATGCTCAGTTTTTTAGAATCAGGTCTTCATTTGCTTTTGAAGGAAAATATTTAAGATAAATCATGTAACTGACCTTTGGCTGGATCTTTAAAAAATACTGAGCCTGTGAAGGCAGATCCCTAAATCCTTACAGGGGGCTGATGTGATAGGCCCTTCTCTATCCATGTATGAGGTCTGATAATTAAGTTTTTGAAATAATCCTAGAAGAAGTGCTATATACCTCATTGCTGAATATCACTATGGTCACCTTTGAAATACTCCCCTTGGGAAGCTATGCCCCATTACCAGCGTCTAGTCCACCCTTCAGTGCAATTTTGGAATTCTTTTTCTGGAATGACCCTCATCCAGATGGACAATAGCGGTCATTATATTACCCTTGATGTCCTGAATGTCACAAAAATGTCTTTGTTTCCATATTTCCTTTATCTTCAGATAAAGGAAAAAGTCATGTGAGTAGGGAGGGTGATCCAATACTGATATTTTTCTGGCTAAAAATGCCCTCACAGACAGTGTTGTGTGAGCTGGTGCATTGTCATGATGCAAGAGCCATGAGTTGATGGCCAATATTTCCCTATTTCTCTATTGATGTTTACTGGGTCTGGTATGCTTCTCACAGTCAGCCTATGATTTTGACACACAATTCAAAGAATTATTGCAATGTTTTGTCAATTCTGTTCATTACTGGCTGCCCTGACCTCTTTTCATCAATGACACCTTTTTCTTTCCTCAGAAAAATGTTTAATCCATTTGCACAATACCATTTTCTTCATGGCATAATCCACATAAACTTGGACTAACATGTTCCTGATTGCACCCTCACTACTGCCAAATTTAAAGAGGAATTGTTGGGGTTGAGTGCAGTGGTTCATGCCTGTAATCCTAGCACACTGGGAGGCTAAGGCAGTGGATTGCATGAGCTCAGAAGTTCAAGACCAGTCTGAGCAATAGCGAGACACCATCTCTACTGAAAATAGGAAAACTGAGGCAAGAGGATTGCTAGAGTTTCAGAACTTAAAGGTTGCTGTGAGCTATAATGCCATCGCACTCTAGTCAAGGAGCCAGAGTGAGACTCTGTCTAAAAAAACAACAAAAAAAATTGATGAATGTTTGTTCATTGCTCTAATTTAAGCTTCCACATTCTTGTAGTAGCACACAAAAACTTGCAACAATAATGAATACCACTCAGCCAGACACCACCACATATTGATACAAACACAACTGTGAGACACTAATATGTATACTAAAGTTACGGTGACAAGTTTGTGAACTTAATTGTTAGACTTTGTATGTATGTATTTTTTGCATTTTTCTTTTCCGCTGAGGCTGGGTTTGAACTCAACACCTTCAGTATATGTGACCGGTGCCCTACTCCTTCAAGCCACAGGTGCCACCCGTATGTATTTATACTTCACATATAACATTTTATGTTTGGGTTTGGTTGGTATAGAATGAAGAAATCAAATCTTGGCTTGGCACCTGTAGCTCAGCTGCTAGGGTGCCAACCACATACACTGGAGCTAGCGGGTTTGAATCCAGCCCGGGCCTGCCAAATAACAATGACAACTACAACCAAAAAACAGATAGGTGTTGTGGTGAGTGCCTGTAGTCCCAGCTACTTGGGAGGCTGAGGCAAGAGAATTGCTTAAGCCCAAGAGTTGGAGGTTGTTGTGATCTGTGACACCACAGGACTCTACCAAGGGTGGCATAGTAAGACTCTGTCTCAAAAAAAAAAAAAAGATAAAAATAAAAAGATATCAAATCTTTATTTTGAAGATTTAGTGGGCAATTTTTAGTTCTGTTGAAACAAATGTATATCTTTCCCATCTTTTTCTCTTTTCTTTCTTTCTTTCTTTCTTTCTTTTTTTTTTTTTTTAAAGAGATAGAGGCTTACATTTTTCCCAGGACATGTGGGCTATGGCTTGATCATTGCTCACTCTAACCTCAAACTCCTGGGTTCAAGTGATCCTCCTGCTTCAGTCTTCTGAGTAGCTGGGACTGTGCAGTTCCAGGTGCTTGCCACCGTGCCCTCCTAATTTTTCTATTTTTTTATAGAGATGGGGGTCTCACTTTTGCTTAGGTAGGTCTTGAATGCCTGAACTGAAGCAGTCCTTTCTTGGTCCTCCATAGTGTTAAGATTACAGGCATTAGCTACCACGCATGGTGCCCAGCCTAGTTCATTTCTTTAAAAATTCGGTCCCCAATCCCATGGCCACAGACGGGTACTGCTTGGTGGCCTATTGGGAACCAGGCTGCACACCCAGGAGGTGAGCAACAGATGCCAGTGACCAAAGCTTCATCTGTATTTATAGCTACTCCCGATTGTTCACATCACCACCTGAGCTCCACCTCCTGTCAGATCAGTGGTGGCATTAGATCCTTATAGGAATATAAACCCTACTGTAAACTGCACATGTAAGGATTATGGCTACTTATGCAAATCTAATGCCTGATGATCTAAGGTAGAGCTGGGGTAGGCTTCCACTGATTTTCCACTATGGTAAGTTGTATTTTTGTTTCATTATATATTACAATGTAATAATAATAATAGTAATAATAAAGTACATAATAAATGTAATGTTCTCGATCATCTTGAGACCATCTCCTCCCTCCACCTGCCTCCCCTCAACCCAGGTCCTTGGAAAAATTGTCTTCCATGAAACTGGTCCCTAGTGCCAAAAAGGTTGGGGACCACTGCTTTAAAACACACATTTGTGGCACAGACATGATGGCTCATGCCTGTAATCCTAGCACTGTGGGAGGCTGATGTGGAAGGTTGCATGAGCTCAGGAGTTCAAGACCAGCCTGAGCAAGAGTGAGACCCCCAAAATAGAAAGAATTAGCCAGGCATGGTGGTGTGGGCTTGTAGTTACTACTCAGGAGGCCAAAAGAGGAGGATTGCTTGAGCCCAGGACTTTGAGGATGCAGTGAGTTATGATGATACCAAGGCATTCTACCTGGAGCAATAGAGGGAGACTCTGTCTGAAAAAAATAAAAAAGTAAGGGAATGAACTAATAAAATGTTTATGAAATTTTATCTAATTGTGACTGTTCTTTCGTTCTGGTATGGTCAGGTGCTTTCAATTTCATCAGAAATTCCTAAAAGAATTCAAAGTGCCTTAAAAAATGCAGAAGAATCAAAGCAATTCCTGAATCAGTTTCTGGAGCAAGAAACTCATCTCTTCAGCTCCATTAACAGCCATTTGCTGAATGCACAGCCCTGGATGGATGAGCTTGGGGCCATGATTGACCAAATTGAAGAGATTGAAAGGCATCTTGCTTACCTTAAATGGATTTCAGAAATTGAAGAACTAAGGTAAAATGGGCTCCTTTGTTCTCATAATTATTATTTTCCTTTGAGGTTTCTGTCTTAGAGAGTGCATGTGTGCTGTTAAATAATTGAGTTAATTAAAGATTATAATAATGTAATTTTACCAGTCGTTAAGAAAATAGCATTATGATAATGATTCTTTTCCTTTATTGTGAATGAGCATAAGCTTAATTTGCATTTGAAGGAAAGTAATCTAAGTAAGTAAAGTCTTATGAACACAAGATAAAAACTATTATTTATAGTGCCAAATTAATAAAACAAATCCTCCATGTGGTGATAAGTATTCCTCTTTATTTTAATTTTTAGAGATGGTCACTTATGGATTGCTTTCTTTATAATTTCAATATTTTTCACTGGGAGTCATCCAATAGAGCTACACAGTATGTATTCTTAGATGAATAACAGAGTTCTACCTGTGGGTAGGAAGAAAACAATAGGACTTTAGTTCTTTTTGAATTGAATAAATATCACTGGTGGTTGATCATGAGTATCTGGTATTACCTTTCAAACAAGCTAAAGTAGAAGGTTATTTGGTTTTATGATATGGTTGTCAGCCCCTTGTACTATTTCTTTTTTCTTTTTTTTTTTTTTAGACAGAGTCTCACTATGTTGCCTTGAGTAGAGTACTGTGGTGTCACAGCTCACAGCAACTTCAAACTCTTGGGCTTAAGTGATTCTCTTGCCTCAGCCTCCCAAGTAGCTGGGACTATAGGCCTGCCACAATGCCTGGCTATTTTTTTGTTGTTGTCATTTTTGTTTAGCAGGCCTGGGCTGGGTTCCAACTTGCCAACCCTGGTGTATGTGGCCAGTGCACCACTGCGCTACGGGTGCCGAGCCTGAAACTACTATTTCATCTTTGCATTGTTTTAACTATTGTTCCTGCAAAACTGTCAGCAACCATTAACGTTATCTGGAAAACCTGAGAGAGTAACATTATAAGTGTCTTAATATCTTGTTCCAAATGTATCACGGTTAATGTAGTTATTGTCATGTTATGCATGTTATGGAGGATATGTTATATATCCCTCTATCTTACATATATTTCTCAAATTTTTAAAGAACTTTATATATCAGTATGGTATAGAAATCTTTGTTTTGCATATGAGGAGTTATCCACTGTTGTATTAATTGACAGGGTCTTGCTGTGTCACTTAGGGTGAAGTGCAGTGGTGCTATCATAGCTCCGTGCAACTTCAGACTTCTGGGCTTACGCAGTCATTCCACCTAAGTCTCCCAAGTAGCTGGGACTGCAACCATGTGTCACAATGCCCAGCTACTTTTTACTTTTTGTAAGTTTTTTTTTGTGTGTGACAGAATCTCAGTCTGTGCCCTGGATAGAGTACCATGGTGTCCTAGCTCATAGCAACCTCAAACTCTTGGACTCAGCTGATCCCCTTGCTTCAGCCTCCCGAGTAGCTGGGACCACAGGTGCCAGGTACAACTCCTGGCTAATTTTTCTATTTTTTAGTAGAGATGGGATCTCACTCTTTTTTTTTTAGAAAAAAAATTTTTTTTTTTTTGAGACAGAGCCTCAAGTTGTCCCCGTGGGTAGAGTGGCATGGCTTCACTGCTCACAGCAACCTCCAACTCCTGGGCTCAAGTGAGTCTCCTGTCTCAGCCTCCCAAGTAGCTGGGACCACAGGCGCCCACCACAACGCCCGGCTATTTTTTTTTTTGGTTGCAGCCATTATTGTTGTTTGGCAGGCCCAGGCTGGATTTGAACCCGCCACCTTAGGTGTATGTGGCTGGCGCCTTAGCCTCTTGAGCCACAGGCGCCGAGCTGGTATCTCACTCTTGCTCAGGCTGGTCTCGAACTCCTGACCTCAAATAGTACTCCCATCTCATCCTTCCAGAGTGCTAGGATTACAGGTGTGAGCGGCCACACCCAGGTTAATTTTTGCAACTTTTATTTTTTTAGAGATGGGGTCTCTCTGTGTTGCTTAGGCTGATCTCAGACACCTATCCTCAAATAAACCTTGAGCCACTGTACCCGGCTGATTTCCAGAACTGACTCCATTTTTTTGGAGCATCTCATTCTTATTTAGATAAATGATGTGCAGTGGCAGAATTTTAATAATATATGTGCTGATGAAGCAAGCACACAGTGAAGAAATTTAAACTTTGCTTTATTTTATTTCATTTCTCTTTGTCCCTCTGAAAGAAAATGCCAAAAAAGGATAAAATTGTTAGCCTAATTAAGTAACATAAGTTGTTTAAAAGCCTTACTGTTGGTAGTAGCCAAAGTAATAGATCAGGTAAAATAGAGCTATGGTTATTGATAACCTTTTTTGATCTCTGACTTGTTTAAAAGAGAAATATGCCCAGGGAATCATAATAGAAATAGTATGCAAAATCATAATCAAGTAGAACACAGTTATTCCTCTCTCTTTAATAATGTGTTTCTTCCCTATGTCTTTCACGATAACTTCTCTATTTCTGTCTGTCTTTTGAGCTTCTGGAATTTCCTCATATCTAATTTTCCTCTAACATCCTGTTTTTTGGTTTTTGTTTTTTGTTTTTATAGAGACAGAGTCTCACTTTATCACCCTTGGTAGACACACAGCTCACAGCAACCTCCAGCTCCTGGGCTTAGGTGATTCTCTTGCCTCATCCTCCCAAGTAGCTGGGACTACAGGCGCCTGCCACAATGCCCAGCTTTTTTATGGTTGCAGTTTGGCTGGGGCCGGATTTGAACCCGCCACCCTCGGTATATGGGCTGGTGCCCCACCCACTGAGCCACAGGTGCCGCCCAAATGGCCTGGTTTTTATTCTGTAATACTTTCTCCTTTTTTTTTTTTTTTTTTTTGATACAAGAGTCTCAATCTGTTGACCAGGCTAGAATGCCATAGCATCAGCCTAGCTCACAGCAACCTCAAACTTCTGGGTTCAAATGATCTTCCTGCATCAGGAGGATCCAGTCCCCCAGTAGCTGGGACTATAGGCACTAATTTTTCTATTTTTAGAAGAGATGGAGGCTTGCTCTTGCTCAGGTTGGTCTTGAACTCCTGAGCTCAAGTGAGCCTCCTGCCTCGCCCTCCCATAGTGCTAGGATTACCCTCCCTTTGGCTAGGTGTGAGCCATCATGCAGACCTTTCTCTGTTTTTTTAAAAAGTAGTTTCTTCTTGCTCGAATTAGCATCTTTATGTTAGCTCTCTTTTTTGAATCCTGCAGTACAGCAGTATCACTCTGAATGGCTTTTCCTGTCATCTAAATGTCCTTTGTGCTTTTAGTGTTGTGTGATCTATTTCGTTCCACCCTAGAAAGTGGTAACTTCTGTGGTTACTTGAACATTTTAAATTCTTTTATAACATTTTTACATTTCTTAAACATGGTAGTCCTGTTTTAACATAATGCAACATTTATTATTTTGGAATTATATTGCTTTCAAGTGGGAAATCCAATTCTTTAGGGCAAAGTAGGCAAAAGCTGAAGATTATCACTCTCGACCTTACATTATCCCCTTGGATTAAGATTACTGAAGACCTCTCTAAAAGGCAGATTTATCAGAAATGACTGGTGCCTGAGGGAATGTGACACAGGAAGAGTCTGTTCTTTTGGGAAGAGAGAAGAAGGAAAGGTGGAGGAAGCCATCCTGAACATGGGCTGTTGCTCTTAGAAGGATGCTGTATTTGAGGACTCTGGGCTTCCAGAGAGTTCTGGGTATTAAATATAAAAGCCAATCCTTGGAGTAGTGCTTTATTCTTCTTTCGGTGAACTTCTAAAATAAGAAGAAGCAGTTTTCTGAATTTGAAATTATTCTGAATAAAGTGTCTTTAAAGTTTGCTTTGCTTTGCTTTGCAGTGATAATATTCAGCAGTATCTGATGACCAATAATGTACCGGAGGCAGCCTCTACTCTAGTGTCTATGGCAGAACTTGACATCAAGCTTCAGGAATCATCTTGTACTCATCTTCTCAGTTTCATGAGAGCCACAGTTAAATTCTGGCATAAAATTCTCAAGGACAAGCTTACAAGGTAAACAATTTGCCCTTTTTTTTTTTTTTTTTTGCAGTTTTGGCTGGGGCTGGGTTTAAACTGCCACCTCCAGCATATGGGGCCGGCGCCCTACTCCTTTGAGCCACAGGCGCTGCCCAATTTGCCCATATTTTATGGTAATTGCATTCAGGTGGGTATTTGGTGATCATTTGGTGATCATACTGAAATGTGTGTATTCTTTTTCTGTTACAGTGATTTTGAGGAAATTTTAGCACAGCTTCATTGGCCATTCATTGCACCCCCTCAATCTCAAACTGTTGGTTTAAGTCGACCTGCCAGTGGCCCTGAGTTGTACAGTAACCTGGAGACACTATTTTGTCAGCTTCTGAAACTACAAACCTCGTATCTTTGTTGGAGTTGAAAACTTACTAAAGTTTCTTCTTTTTAGAGTAGATGGTGCGGCCAAGAAGACAAATGGGAGTCCTGGGTTTAGACTTAATCTGTAAATTGCCCTTGAATGGTGAATTGTTCTCTTGCAGAGTGAATTATGTGTGGTGGGAGGACTGTGAGGAAAAGTTCTGAGGTGCATGACTGACCCAAGTTCTTAACACATATAAGTTTCTTGGGACAACAGAAGAACAAATAGGCAATTGGGAGAAAACCTTAGTAATGTAGTGTTAATCAGATGATTGATTTATTGACTTATTGCTATTCTTTATTTTAGAAAAGACTTAAAGATTAATTCTAACAACATTTTTTGTGGGCTTATTTTACTAAATTAATATTTAATATGAAGATATATTTGCATTATAATTCATATCTGATATATTTGTTGGAAGAATTATTGTGTGTATACATAAATAATGTATTTGTGTAAAGAGTGTGTATGTATACACATGTATACACACATATATATGTTTTTGATTCTTTTTTTTCTTGACCTGACTATGTCAGAGATGAATTAATTACAGAGCCAAAACAACTCCCGGAAAAATACTCTCTGCCTGCATCCCCTTCTATTGTCCTGCCCATTCAAGTTATGCTGACTCCTCTTCAGAAGAGGTTCAGATATCATTTCAGAGGGAACCGGCAGACTAATGTTATCAGCAAGGTATGCTTTGCCAATTCTTGTTTTTGTTTTGTTTGTTTGTTTTTGAGATAGTCTCACTATGTTGCACTTGGTAGAGTGCCGTGGCATCACAGCGCATAGCAACCTCAAACTCTTGGGCTTAAGCGATTCTCTTACCTCAGCCTCCCAAGTAGCTGGGACTACAGGCACCCGCCACAATGCCTGGCTATTTTTTTTTTTTTTGGCTGTAGTTGTCATTGTTGTTTAGCAGGCCGGGGCTACGTTCGAACTTGCCAGCTCCTGTGTACGTGGCTGACACCCTAGCTGCTAAGCTATAGGCACCAAGCCTGTTCTTGGTTTTTATTAATAGCAAATTTTAAATTTCTATACTTTTGCTGTTTTAAGTTAAAATCTGACTTTATTCACATTTCTAGTTTTCCTCTAAACAGCTAAATTCCTGCTTTGTCACTGGCCTTTATAGATATAATTGGGGACTTGTGTTGATATGTTATAGGAGTCAATTTACTCATTTGCTCATCATCTGACCAGTTTTCAAGTTTGCCCGTAGGTGTGCGGCAGCATTTGCTGTGGCAGTTTGTGCAATGTTGTCCACCTGTGTTTCACTGTGCAGATTACTCCTTGAGATTTATAAATATATTAAGAAGAAAAGTAAAAGTCAAAGATAGTAGAGAACTAACTTTTTAAAAATTAATTAATTCATTTATTTCCAGGTTATTGTGAGGGTACGAACAACCAAGTCACAGTTTTTTAAACATTAGGGAGAGTCCCTCTTGTAGTTATGTCCAGCACAAAGCACTATTCAATAGATGTACTGGTGCTAAAACAATTTATTGCTGTGCAGGAGAGATTATGGGGCTGGGTTTGGTGCCTCAAGCCTTAGATTTTAGAACTTTGAGGGGCCGAGGTGGGTAGCATTGAGGCCAGCTTGGGCAACATAATAAGACTGGTCTCTACAAAAAATAAAAAAATTATCTGTATGTAGCTGGGTGTTGTGGCGGGGGCCTGTAGTTCCAGCTACTTGGAAGGCTGAGGCAAGAGAATCACTTAAGCCCAAGAGTTGGAGGTTGCTGTGAGCTGTGATGCCATGGGACTCTACTGAGGGCAACAAAGTAAGACTCTGTCTCAAAAAAAAAAATTATCTGTGTGGTGGTATACATCTGTAGTCCTAGCTATTTGGGAAGCTAAGGCATGAGGATGGCTTGAGCCCAGGAGTTGGAGGCCATGGTGAGATATGATTGCACCACTGCACACCAGCCTGGGTGGCAGAGCAAGACTCTGTCTCTAAAAAAAAATAAAAATAAGAGTGATTATGGGAATAAATGATAAGAATGGTTTTGAGGAAATTATCACACCAATTGAGGGATAATGCATATTTGGCATATTGCTGAGATTGCTGTTATTGTTTTTCAGGTTTTGTTTTTTAAGTGGAGTTTGATAGAATTTGTTGAGAATTATAATCTTGGGCTCGGCGCCTGTGGCTCAGTTGGCTAAGGCGCCAGCCATGTACACCTAAGGTGGCGGGTTCAAATCCCCAGCCCGGCCCGCCAGACAACAATGATGGCTGCAACCAAGAAATGGCCAGGCGTTGTGGCGGGCGCCTGTGGTCCCAGCTACTTGGGAGGCGGAGGCAGGAGACTTGCCTGAGCCCAGGAGTTGGAGGTTGCTATGAGCTGTGATGCCATGGCACTCTACCCAGGGGGATAGCTTGAGGCTC